>JAHKKF010520509.1:0-51269 GCA_019740295.1 Labeo calbasu | reverse complement strand
TCAACATAGTCCATATCAACAACAAAAATGTATTTTTTGGGAAAATCCCAGGTTTTTTGAGCAGTAGGATTATAAAAAAAAATGTGCTAATATAAAATTCAATTAAGTAGCCTATTTAAAATTGCAAAATTAATCTGTCAGTACTTTTTTACTTAAGTACATAAAAAATCGGGTACTTTTGTACTTTCACTCGAGTTAAATTGAAAGAGGAGCACTTTTACTTTTACTGGAGTAATATTTTATTATATGTATCTGTACATTTACTCAAGTACTCAACTTGTGTACTTCGTCCATCACTGACAACACCAACGTCACATAAAACATACCTTATGTACTTTCATCTGTTTTTGGGGAAAAAAACGAACACTCGTTTAGCGCCACTCAATGGACATTTTACATCGAATATGTCACAAAATGTATTTGGCGGTATGTAATTGGCGTCTTGTGTTAAACTTCCCACAGGTACGTTTTCGTTATGAGATCCAGTTGGTAATAACAGTAGCTCACAATTGAGTGGGCAAACCAGTGATGTTAATGCATTCTAGTTATTACAGTGTTAGGGGAGGAGCCATGCTCAGTGGCTCCAGTGTGTCATCGAGACATGATTTCAGGTCCGCCCAAAAAATCCTGAATACAAAAATGTTGAAAAACTTTTTAATAGTCTAATGTCGCTTTTCCACTGCGTGGTACGACTCGGAACGGCATGGCAAGGCACTGTTCTGCTGCCTCTGCTGCTGTGACATCATTGTAAACTCAAGACAAAAACGTGCGACACAGGAGCCATTCTTTTTTTTTTTTCAGTTTTTTTTCAAGCAAGTGTGAACGCTACTGCGGTGGCTGTTGCTGCTAGCGGGTTTGGTGCCTCGCAAATCCAACGATGCTGGTGGTGACGATTCTCTCTGACCAATCATTGATCTGCAGTGTTAACACATCACATTTTAGTATCGGTACGGCTCCATGGAACCTCAACCAAGGTGGTACCGTACCGAAACATACCATGCAGTGGAAAAGCTCCAGAGAGTTGCCGTGGAAAAGTGCCATATCTCCACAATTCAGTACAATGTAGTTCACAGTCTTTGAAATGTGTTTTTAGTAATACATTTCCAACATTTATAATGTGTTTATAATGTGTTTTGTGTAGAAACAATTCTCTGAATTTCCTTTACACTGACTTTAATCGTTTATTTTAGGATGTTTGTCTCCAAACCACTCTTGCCTTGAGGATGGTTCCCATGTCACTACCACATGCCCGGGGGCTCCTGACACCACTGGCTCTGCCAAAGGTACACCCTCAAACCCACCAGGACATTGTGGTCTTCATCAGTCACCTGGCAGGCCGCTGCTGTACGACTTTGAGGGCAACAGACGAGAGCGACCTGAATACGGTAAGAAGTCTGATCGTGTTGCGTATGGCCAAACAATTACTACTCATTTTTTGTTAAAATTACCTTCTCATTTTTGTCTTTTCCTTATCCTTATTCCTTATCCCTGTCAACCCTGACACCATCTCAATTCCACCCCATTTCTCTTTCTCCCAAACCAGGCTCCTTTGGTCAGCATAACTCATCAAGTGGGTCTGAGACGACTGAGGTAAAACCCGATGTTGAGGAATCCACTCTAAGCGAGCTTGTTCCCTCAGTGGATGACTGCACTTCCCAGTGCTCCGATACCGAGGTCGACCACGACCTGAATGGTCATGCCAAACGTCGACCTTGCCGCTCTCGAACCAATGACACTTATACCGTGACCACGGAGACCGCTGATGACCCAGAGCTGGAAAACGATGGCACCAGTAGGTGCCTTTCCTCAACTGCACCTCTAGGTAATGATGCTGAGACTCCGCTATCGGATGAAGAGCTGGACAAAGAGTTTGACATTGACTTCATGAGTAAGGATACCTACGATCAAACCTGCAATGATGCTGAGGCCTCTTCTTACGTGGAGTTCCCCTGCATTGAACCGACTGAGTCCATTTCTGTCTCCAGCTACGTGTCGTCCAGTCGATCCGACGTCCTTGAAGCTATGGACGAACCTCGAAATATGCATCAGGATCAAGCTGCTGCAAATGACACAACTTCTCCTTCTTCTGATCCTGGTATCGCTGATATGAATGCCAAACGCTATGCAGAGTCAGACCGCCACAGCGATGACCTTAGCTCTCCTGGATCAGACTCTGATATTGAAGGAGAACTTGAGGCTGCATTTGCATGTGGTCCACTTGCTAGTAACATGATTTCCTCCATCTCAGAGACAGAGCTGGACTTGACCAGTGAATCCAGCAGTGGACGCTCCTCGCATCTCACCAATTCCATTGAAGAAGCCAGCTCTCCAACCTCAGACCAAGAACTGGACCATGAGCTAGACCCTGAGCAGGACAGCGGAATTGTAGGTATAAAAGCTTCTCTTCTTCTGGGCCAACCTGAGCCAATTAAACAAGAACCTTCACCAGGTCTAGATCCCAGCCCTGACATGTTACAACTGGATGATGGCCAAGCTCTGATGGGTCTGCAGAATGTCGATGACGAACAGGGTTATGAGCACCAGGCTGATCCAGACGAGACTCTTCCCCCTGCTGTCCCCTGTGAGGATAGCGGCTCTCAGCAGTTGTTGTTGAAGATTGAGCCTGACCACAGTCTTGAGAGCTTCAAACGCTCTTTCTATTTGCCGGTTGGCCCCAAACTCATGCCCTCTGTGGACGACTATGATGGTAACAGCGAGGGAGAGTCTGAGTCAGAGTCCGAGGACGAGCTCAGTGAAAACTCGGATTCTCCTTGGCTTCTCAGCAACCTGGTCAACAGGATGATCTCAGAAGGCTCCTACCCAATCAGCTGCCCAGAAGAGTGCCTCAAACGCTCAGCCTCGATCTCTGACACCATCTCACCTTCGTCGGACTTGGAAACGGATACTTTCAATGAGACGGATGCCTGCAATTCACTAAAGCAGAAATCTGAAGAAAAGCCACAGGAGGTGACCTCTGAAAAGTCAGAGATGGATCAAGAGAAGGAGAGAGAAGCCAGCTATGCATCTGAAGAAGGACAGAAGGTAAGCAAGAGAACAGACTCTTGTCTGTACATGAGCAACCCCACATATGGCAACGTAACACCTGAGAGATTGGACACGAGGATGAAGAATTACGAATCTGAGGACTTCCCATCTCAGAACTCATTAAAAAACAAGCAGAAAGAAGAAGAGGAGGAGCCAAATAATGACTTGATGATGGAAAGAATGAAGGAGCTGGAGTCTCCCAGCTTGAGCGAGAGCATAATCAGCGACAAGGACGAGGGAAGGGAGACACGGGTCGATCAGCTCACTTTGCAGCGAATCACAGAAGTCAAAAACAGCCTTACGCTGGACCTCCCAACAGCACAGACCAATCACTGTTTCAGTCTTACGTACTCGACAGATAATGATGAAGACGAGCAAGATACCTCACCGTTTCTGGATGATCTTCACAAGGTACCTTCGCCCTACGGAAACGAGACTTACTTGGACAGCTCCCCACCTATTGATGAGAGTGTGCGAGAGTTGAGGAACACAACCTCTGAGCGGCCCGTCGATGACTCCTTGGCATACGATTCAATGAAGTACACCCTAGTGGTGGATGAAAACACAACGCTTGAGCTGGTGAGCCTAAAGCGCTGTACCTCAGTTCTTAGCGAGGACAGTGATGGACTCTCTACTATTTGTGATGAAGAAGTTGCTGATGAAGATGAAGATATTTACGGGCAGGGCCAGATGGAAAGAAGCATGAGACCTAATTTGCTGTTAAGCTCCTCTGAAGAAGACTCCTCCCCTGAGGCGGATTTACCTTTCTCAAAGAAGTTCCTCAATGTGTTTGTCAACAGCACGTCACGGTCCTCCAGTAAGTGTAATTTAACACCGTGCACAATAGAGTTAATGGATAGCTCTTAAAAATGAAAATTCTGTCATCATTTACTCACCTTCATTTCATTCCAAACCTGTAAACAGAATGAAATGTGTTCAAGCGAAAAGTCAGTGGGGTCCAGTGTTGTTTTTGGACCTCATTAACTTTCACTGTATGAAATGAAGCTTTCATTTTGATTTCTTTGAAAGATATCTTTCTGCCAAAAATCAATCCCTTGTTATTGTTTGATCTCTTGCTGGATCAAATTAGTATGACTAACAAAGCAACATTTTTAAAGCTACTATAAATGTTTAGTACACAAAAATTGTTCTGCATTACCAAATTAAATTTGCTCTCATTCACAGAGCCATTCTGAGCCCTTTTAGTACAGTTTAAGAGATTTAGATGATCATTTTACATAATTTAGGAGCCTGTCTCGCTGAACAGAAAGGATATTTAATAATCCTAATGAGATGACATCAGAAGATGAAGGATTTTGTATGACCTGTTTCTAAATGAGTTTTGCAGTACTCTGTGACACACACACACTCTCAGAGAGTCTACCTTGGGGCTTGTATCTGAGTATACAGTGACATAATGCATCTGCATTATGTGTGTTTCAGGCACAGAGTCCTTTGGGCTTTTCTCGTGCACTATAAATGGAGAAGAAAGAGATCAGACTCACAGAGCGGTCTTCAGGTGAGCAATGCTGCCCACACTATAACCTAAAAACACCCACTGTAGCTCTAATCAAAAAACCAAATCTGGTTTAAAGTCCAGTCCCAAACCCTCAAGGAAATCTTCTTTTCCAGTATCTGTTAAAACAGTTAAAGGAGACATCGGATGCCCATTTTCCACAAATTAGTATGATTATTTAGGGTCTTCATGAAATGTTCATGTCTGCAACATGGTTTGGTTAAAATTCCTTATTGGTCATGTAAAACAACACCCTTTTTTATTGTCAAAAACAGCAAGCCATTTTGGTGCATGTCTCTTTAAATGCTAATGAGCTACTGCTCACCCCGCCCCTCTTCTCCATTTTTTACTGTGTATTCGGTGGCATGTTACCATCAAAAACAAAACTAATCCACTGCGTCCTCAGTGACTGTGATGTCGGGAGAAATTTAAAATTCTTATGTTCATTTTTTATATCCAACTACAAAACACCTGCATTTCTTATAAGACATCGTTGTTGCTACAGCTGCTCAAGCACAGAGAAAATGGCAGACAACGTACAAGTGGCTGAGGGTGGACATATGCTAATACGAGACAGTCCGTAAGCGTCCGTGGGCGGGGCCGAAAATCAAAACGGCCTGATAATTGAGACTGTTTAGGTTTTCAAAAGGAAATTATTAAAAAGGAGTGAATGAATTTTTATCATTGTGGGGTGATTGTGTCCATACACTTCTAAGACACATTTATATGCAAATACCATGTAAGTGAATTTTGCATCCGATGTCCCCTTTAATTGACTGCTCATCTATTGCAAGCAATGCAAGTTTTAATGCCCACGCTGCAGGTTCATCCCACGACATGCAGATGAGCTGGAGTTAGATGTTGATGATCCATTATTCGTTGAGGAAGAGGAGGATGATTACTGGTACCGTGGGTACAACATGCGCACAGGGGCCAGGGGGATTTTCCCAGCATACTACGCCCACGAGGTTGTTGGCCAACCAAAAGACCTTATGAGTAAGAATTTCAAAAATACAGTGTTTTCAAAATACAATTTAAAATTTTGTAAAATTTTGGGGTATGTACAGTTGTAGTCAAAAGTTTACTCACACCTTGCAGAATCTGCAAAATTTTACCAAAATAAGAGGGATCATACAAAATGCATGTTATTTTTTATTTAGTACCGACCTGAATAAGATATTTCACATAGAAGATGTTTACATATAGTCCACAAGAGAAAATAATATATGAATTTATAAAAATTACCCTGTTCAAAAGTTTACATACACTTGATTCTTAATACTGTGTTGTTACCTGAATGATCCACAGATGTTTTTTTGTTGTTGTTTGTGTATTGATAGTTGTTCATGAGTCCTGTGTCTGTCCTGAACAGTTTAACAGCACGCTGTTTTCAGAAAAATCCTTCAGGTCCCACAAATTTTTTGGTTTTTCAGCATTTTTGTGTATTTGAACCCTTTCCAGCAATGACTGAATGATTTTGAGATCCATCTTTTCACATTGAGGACAACTGAGGGACTCATATGCACCTATTACAGAAGGTTCAAGGAAACACGATTAATTAAGAGCTGGGGGGTGTACATTTTTCTTAGTTTGTCTAAAGATTATATTTTTTTCATTTAGTATTGCCCTTTAGAAGCTTCAGAAGTTACTTACATGTTTCCCAGAAGACAAAATAAGTTAAATTTACCCTGATCTTCGAATTCCAAAAGTTTTCACCCCACTCTTAATGCATTTTTCTTCCTTCTGGAGCATCAGTGAGCATTTGAACCTTCTGTAATAGTTGCATATGAGTCCCTTAGTTGTCCTTAGTGTGAAAAGATGAATCTCAAAATCGTGCAATCATTGTTGAAAAGGGTTCAAATACACACAAATGCTGAAAAACCAAAGAATTTGTGGGACCTGAAGGATTTTTCTGAAGAACAGCGGGCAGTTTAACTGTTCAGAACAAACAAGGGACTTTTATGCAAAATACCTTATTCAGGGCAGTACTAAATAAAAAATAACATGCATTTTGTATGATCCCTCTTATTATGGTAAAATAATTATGCAAATTCTTAGCTTTAGACTTCAGCTGTATATACTTCTGTAAAAGAGTCCTTCTGGTAAGCAATATGTGACTGTTTTCTTTTTCCTTGGCCTTCACATCTGGTCTCTTTGTTAAAGCACTTGGTGAGTCAGCATTGTCTGTGTACATGTGTTTCCATAGCAATGAAGAGGAACCCTGCTTGGATGGAAAGCTTCCGAGTGCAGTTTCTGGGTTCGGTGGAAGTTCCGTATCACCAGGGCAACGGCATCCTGTGTGCTGCCATGCAAAAGGTACCGTAAACAGGAAATGTATCCGTTTGTGCTTTACTTGCGTGAGATAGTACTCAGTGAATGCACAGTATTACATCATATGATGCAAATGAGAACTAATACATATGTTTGTCTTTCAGATCGCTATGGCAAGGAAGAGGACGGTGCATCTTCATCCCCCATCTATCTGTGAGCTGGAAATAAGCCTGCAGGGTGTGAAACTAGTCATGAGTTTGGATGACGAGTACGACCTTTCAGGGGAGGTAAGAGAGAAAAAGAGAGAAAGCTTAAAGTTGCATGTATTTTTTGTTTTGCAATCAGCAGTCAGCCATAATGAATTTATTCTGCAAACTAAATATTTGATAAATGGAGTAAAAGAAAAGCTAGCCATTTTTAGCTGGTCATGTGATCTCATAGAGTTTTTTCATATTTATTTGTATTTTTTTTTTAATATTTTTTCTTCATCAAATGTGTAAATGAATTAAAAAAATATATAATTTTTTAAAAATAAATTTAAAACAAATACTGTTCATTTCTATATATGACCCTGGACCACAAAACCAGTCTTAAGTAGCACGGGTATATTTGTAGCAATAGCCAAAAATACATTGTATGGTTCAAAATTATTGATTTTTCTTTTATGCCAAAATTATTCAGATATTAAGTAAAGATCATGTTCCATGAACATGATCTACCGTAAATATATCAAAACTTAATTTTTGATTAGTAATATACAGATCTTTATTTGGACAACTTTAAAGGCGATTTTCTCAGTATTTTGATTTTTTTAGCACCCTCAGACTCCAGATTTTTAAATAGTTGTATCTCAGCCAAGTATTGTCCCATCCCAACATGATGATGTAAAATTGGTTAAAACGGACTGGTTTTGTGGTCCAGGGTTACATATGTGCATGGCTTTTAATTCTAAAAAACAAATTTAATGCATAGATGTTAAATATACAATGTGAGAATCTAAATTTCAGTGTGGTATTTTGCTTGGATTTTGATATTTATTATAATTCCTCTTCTCATTTCTTTTCATAGTTTGACAGATGTAGTCACTTCTTCCAGATGAAAAACATCTCTTTCTGTGGATGTCATCCTAAAAACAACTGGTAAACACACACACACATACATTAACACTTTCTGTTTCTTTTAGTAAACCCCAAAACAAGTCTTCACGCATTTTATCAATTTTGGAAGATTTTGCAGTCCAAAATAACACTTGTCCCTCTCTCTGTGTCTTTTTGTAGTTATTTTGGTTTCATCACCAAGCACCCGATGCTGAACAGGTTTGCATGTCACGTCTTCGTCTCTCAGGACTCCATGAGACATGTAGCCGAGTGTGTGGGGTGAGTCTAATGCTCTTAAACGTCACAATAACATTCACAACGAACTTTTGACACTGAGAATAGCGAACCAAGGAGAAAAGAAGAGCGGAGAAGGGAAGTTAATGAGAGTGTGATCGGTCTCCGTTCCATTATCAGAGCACAGAACAGACTGCTGTGTGAATTATTAAAGCTTCTCTCTTTTGGAGCAGACAGGAGACCTGAGTTATGGGCCCTAGCAGGAGGCAGCTAGCTCTGCCACATTACATAATATAACCTTATGAACATTTACATTATTTAGCTTTATCATTAAACACAGAATTTGAACCCCTTCCAACAATGACTGTGTGATTTGTAGGTCCATCTTTTCACACTGAGGACAACTGAGAGACCTCATGCAACTATTACAGAAGGTTCAAACGCTCACTGTTGCTCCAGAAGGAAATACAATGCATGAAGAGCTGGGGGTGAAAACGTTTTGAATTTAAAGATATATTATATTTAACTTATTTTGTCTTCTGTGAAACATGTAAGTATCTTCTGTAGCTTCTGAAGGGCAGTGCTAAATAAAATAATACAAAAAAAGATATTTATGCGAAATAAGAAAAATGTACATATCTTCGTTCTGTTCAAACGTTTTCACCCCCCAGCTCTTAATGCATCGTTTTTCCTTCTAGATTATCAGTGAGCGTTTGAACCTTCTGTAATAGTTGCATATGAGTCCCTCAGTTGTCCTCAGTGTGAAAAGATGGACCTACAAATCACACAGTCATTGTTGGAAAGGGTTCAAATTCATAAAAATGCTAAAAAAACAAAGAATTTGTAGGACCTGAAGGACAGTGGGCGGTTTAACTGTTCAGGACAAACAAGGGACTCATGAACACCTATCACTAGACAAAAAAAAAAAAAAAAAAACACAGCTGTGGATCATTCAGGTAAACCACAGTATTAAGAATCAAGTGTATGTAAACTTTTGACCGGGGTCGTTTTTATAAATTCATTATTTTCTCTTGTGGGCTGTATGTAAACGTCTTTTTAATGTGATATATCTTATTCAGGTTGGTACTAAATAAAAAATGTCATGCATTTTGTATGATCTTATTTTGGTAAAATAACTAACATTTTGCAGATTCTGCGAGGTGTATGTAAATTTTTAACTTCAACTGTATATGAATTGAAACATGAGGTACCAAAAGATTCCCACCCCTACACATTTATGTTCTGATCATGTATTTCTCTGTGTGCTTGCTTCAGACGGGCATTCCAGGAGTACTACCAGGAGCACTTAGAATACGCCTGTCCCACCGAAGATATCTACCTTGAGTAAAGGAGGAAAAGGGTAACCATGGCAACTGCTGTCCCTCACGACAGATGTCTGTTCCTGGCTTGGCCACTACGAGGCGCCTGGCAGCCTTCTCAAATGTAACATAGGCCTCATCTCTTTAATCTCTTCCTCAGTTTCTCTTGTTCTCTCGACATGAACTGAGCTGAATACTCTGCATATAGGCTCTTAGTGGTCTGTCTATTTATTTCAATGTTTCTCAATTAATTTACTCTCTTCATTGAGATGGATTGCTTGTTTATTTAACTTTTCTACTATATAATTAGGGACGTGGTTTCGGGGTGGACACATCGGTTCGATTTATTTTTTTTTATATAGTCCTGGTGTAGAAAAGGCAAAAAATGACTTCACATGTTTGATTGCATGGCTTTGAGGGTTATGCTCACAAACACACATACACACACGAGAGATCTAACAAAAGCGAAAGGTGATCAGAGGTTTGAATCTGAAGACCAGGATTGCTTGTAAATATGTATTTGTCCGATTCTGATACATTGCTGTACTGGGTTTGTACTAAAAAGGACAGGGCAGTAGGACGTGACCTGGAATCGTTGATAGGTCTACAGATTGTCTGTTCCGACGTAGTAGAAGGCTTACTGTACGTTTCTGATTTTACCGCGATGTAAATACTGTACAAATAGGGATGATTGTAGGTGAATACAAATGCTTCATTACATCACGGTATGCAAGTATCCCGCGCCATCTGTCTACGAATGAAAAAGTGGGACGGATTGCAGGTCGGCAGGCTGGGTGTAGATGAATCTAGAGAAGCTTCGGTAAATCTCATCAAGTCATATCTGGAACATATTTGACCCCAAAATCACAATAAACAACATTTTGTGCAAAGATGATGAGTTTTTGCAACTATGACATTATTTCCATCTCAATTTTTACACCCGCAATTACTGTAATGCTGAATGCAGATGTTTCACTTTTAAGTTTTAGTGTATAAGTTTCATTATTTGCATTGCCATTGTGACATTTCCATCACAATTGTAGTCATGCAGTTTTGGGTTTATTTGTTTTTAGTTGATTTTCATTGATGATTCTCAGTAATACAGTTAAATGAAATTATCCTGACAATATTTTTATTTAAAATCAGTATGCAATTAAGGCTGTGTCGAAGGCTGTTTCCGCCACTGAATAAAAAACAAAAAAAAGGTAATTGCGACAATTCTGATCATTTTTTCTCGCAATTGCGAATTTACATCTTGCAATTCTGACTTTTTTTCTCAGAATTGTGAGATATAAACTTGAAATTCTGAGAAATGAAGTAATAATTGTGAGATATAAACTGGCAATTCTAACTTTTTTCCTCAGAATTGCATGATATAAACTAGCAATTGCAAATTATAACATCAGAATTACGAGAAAAGTCCGAATTGTGAGATGTAAACTCGCAATTGCGAGTTACAAAGTCCTGTTATGAGGGTAAAAAAGAGTGATATTTTCTCAGAATGGCACAATAAATTCGCAATTGTGACTTTTATTCTCAGAATTACAAGTTTAAATCTCTGACTTTATAACTCGCAATTGCAAGTTTATATCACAATTCTGACTTCATACTGTATCTCACAATTTTGAGAAAAAAAGTCAGAATTGTGAGATATAAAGTCGCAGTTATTTTTTATTCATTGATGGAAATGGGCTTCCATAAGGCTGTGCTGCAAATATTACCATTACATATAAATAATTATTATATAATTAATGAATATCAATATTTATTCATATATTGTATGTTATATATTTATTAATAATAATAGATGTATTTATTTAGCTTTACAGTAATGGAGGGTGAGGTGAGGAAATGTTCTTAAATGTCATGAAACAATCATAAAATTGGCTTTATTTTTGTCATGCACTAGAAAATGTATATTTTTTCATTTAACTTTGGGGTAAAATATTACTCAGATATTGTCTTTGTGCGATTCATCCGGTTGGCTATGCTATAGCACGGTCCTTTGGGCATTCAGTCAAATAATATTTCTCCAGCTCTCAAACCTGACAGCCCCTCTACTTACCCTTGTCTGCCGTCTTGTATGATTGTCAGGTTGGATTGACGCTTTTAGCTTTTAAGCTAGGCAGATATTTCAGAGAGGTGCAATGCTTGCAGTGAGCAAAATGACTAAAAAAACTGTCCCAGTTCATTGGGAACACCCTGAATGCAGGAATATTTTACAAGTGGACTAGTTGGTTAATTTGCAGGACAAATATTGCTTGATATTAGAGTGATTAAAAAATAAAATAGCTTAATTTTGTCCTGTGAAGCAATGAATAAGTGAATTTATAATATAAGCTCAGGACATCATTTTGTCTCTCTGAGTCAGTCACAGATCGGTAGATGCAGTTGTTCAGCTCTCCTGACTTATAAGTAGCCCTTGTCCTGACCTTGACCGGCGCTGCTGAGACTGAACAGAGCAGATCCCCCTGCTGGCTTCATAAAGTAATGACGTATAATAATATTTACCTCATTTGATCTGATGAATGCAATCCGGGGCCATGCAACAGCTCACAATCATGATGTGAAGACATTCAGTTAATATTACAGGAAATGTGTGGAGTTTAATTTAAAATGGCTGGATATATCCAAGATAATAAGTGAGGACATGCATAGGTCAGATTTAGGAAGAGATGGCATATTTAAATTTACATCAGGCATCCTGTCAGGTAATTTCCTGTTTTATTATCTATAAATAGTTGGCTGTGTTGGGAATGAAATATTGCATACTGTGCATACTGTGCATACTGCGTAAATCTCCATGTTTGGAAATGGTTATTTTGCATTTTAAACAGAAATCTGTCAAAATAATAAATCAAGGAGATCGCAGCTGATATTTCATGTACTGCACTGCGGTAATCTAGTATGCATAGTATGCTAGTATGCTATTTTGAACGCAGCCCAACGTTCCCTGCACACGTGACTGTATCCTCCAGCAGCCTGCAATCTGTTTCCATGGTTACCCGTTCATTTGTGACGGTGACACTCTCACGGAAGGAGTTTTATGTTTTAAATGTGTCTTGTTTTCGGTTAGATTGCTGTAAATATTCTAGAATCAGGATCGCCATGCTGTGTCCTTTCTGTTGAGTATGTTATTGAGATAAATATGTAAATTTAAAAGAAATAATAATAATAATGTTGATGATAACAATCTCACAACCAAAAGCCAACTGTGATGGGGTGAAAAGATATAAATAGCTTTGAATTAGTATTTGTATCTTTCCTTTATCTGCTTTACATTGGTATACATCTGTTGTTGGATGTGTGGTCACTTTGTGCAGAATAACACACAATCGCTGACGTTCTAACAGATCCGCCGTGTCACTCAGATCTTCATTCACAAACAGAAACGCATCGAATGCCCAAGAACTCATTCGTCATTGCATTTAATGGGTCAGATCAGCAATTTTGTCTCATTTAGGAGCAAATCCAAGTCACTTCTCTCAATCAGAGCTCGAAATCCTTAGTTATTATGACTGTTACATGACATCTTTTGTGTGTTCATTCAGTAAATGAGTATCTTAAATATTTTAGCCTTCACTTTAGCAATTTGTAGTGACAAATTGGCTGTGAAACCCCTAACACATTCAGGCAGAGCATCTAATACTTCTTGATTACTTAAGCTTGGGTAGCTGAAATACAATTACAAGAAATACAAAGTTCTGGACTTAAACGTACATAATTCAGTCCTTCACTGTATAACGGAAACAGCTTCAGTATGACAAAACTATGTATCTTGTATCTTTAAAAATGAAAACTTGTAAAGAAAAAAAAAATCTCACTGCCTTGTCATGGATTTGGTCTTATGAATAAAATAATATATGCTTGATGTCACCAAAGTGTTTCTGAGCAGTGTTATTTCCATATATTTTAGGTAATATTATAGTTTCTGTTAATATTCTGAACTTTTTTTTTAATTATTTTTATAATTTCTGTTTTCATGCTACAACATGCTAGCAACATTCTAATCATGTTAACAACATGCTAGTAACTTGCTAATCATGCTAGAAACATGTTAATCATGCTAGAATCATGCTATCAACATGCTAGTAACTTACTAATCATGCTAGCAACACTGTAGTAACATGTTAATCATGTTAGAATCATGTTAACAAATGTTGGCAACATGCTAGTAACATGCTAATCATCATAACATGCTAATCATGTTAAAAACATGCTAGTAGCTTGTTAATCATTCTAGCAACATGGTAGTAGCATGCTAATCATGTTAGAATCATGCTAACAACAAACTAATGTTAACAAATGCTAGCAACACGCTAGTAGCATGCTAATAAAGTTAAAATCATGTTAGCAACATGTTAAAATCATGTTAGAAACATGCTACCATCATGCTAGTAACATGCTAACCATGCTAGAAAAATGCTAACATGCTAGTAACATGCTAATCATGCTATAAAAATGTTAACAACATGTTAGTAACATGCTAATCATGATAGAATAATGCTAACAACATGCAAGTAACTTGTTAATCATGCTAGAAACATGTTAACAACATGTTAGGAACATGCTAATCATGGTAGAATCATGTCAGAAACATGTCAATCATGCTAGAAGCATGCTAGCAATATTTGAATCACGGATATTTAGTTGTAGTTATTTTAGTACACCAAGGTAAAGTAAAAGAAAATGAGCAACTCTCTAAAATAAACTCTTGTTTTTCCAGTTATTTTATTTCAATCAACATTATTATTTAATTTAATTAAATTTAATTAATTAAATTTAATTTTCAGTTAACTGAGTTTTTTTTGGCAAAGGCAACTTTGCCGCTTGTGGGACATATGCTGGTAAGTTCTCTGTTTGTCTATGTTTGTTCTATGTGTTGTTCTATGTTTGTCATCTCAGTCTATCTTTACTATACACAGCAAATGTTAAAATAATACTAAATTTAAATAATCTAATTCTAAACTAAAATGCTAAATCATGTTTCTTTTTCTCCTCAACTATTGTTTTTTAAGAACATATAGTGCTTAACTTCTGCAAAATGAATCATTATTAATTAAATATATCGTACATGTAATATATCAATATTTTTGGTGGGGTAGAGCGTTTAAATAATGTGTTAGACAATGAAGTTGCTTTGAGTCAAAAAGATTAAGACTATCTCCTTACTTGATGATAATAATGTTGTTAAAGGGGTCATCGGATGCCCATTTTCCACAAGTTGATATGATTCTTTAGGGTCTTAATGAAAAGT
This sequence comes from Labeo calbasu, assembly GCA_019740295.1. Lineage (NCBI taxonomy): Eukaryota > Metazoa > Chordata > Actinopteri > Cypriniformes > Cyprinidae > Labeo > Labeo calbasu. The sequence continues at coordinate 36,530 of JAHKKF010520509.1, read as the reverse complement.
CTGTAATATATTTTGGTTAAAAATTCTCAATGGTTGTGTAAAACAACATGCTTTTTTAACCTTGTCAAAATGAGCTCTGCAAAAATCATTCCATTCTGAGGGATTGTTTCTTTAAATGCAAATGAGCCTTGCTCGCCCCGCCCCTCTCTTCTCTCTGTGGAGTGACGCAGCTGCTCTGAGAGATTGTTTACTTTAGCCGCATTTAGCGCGTTTAGCCGCTAAACTTGCTAACTACCACGTTATTGGAAAAGGTGATTGCAGAGATTCATTAAAAAACTCATACTCACTTCTGCTGTAGGTGAAGCTGGATCACGAATGATTTGCGCGAACATAAACGCATTTATGTAGATCGGGAGGCGCATTCCCTTCACAAACTTTATCCACTGCATCTTCAGCGGTTCAGATGTCGGGAGTAAATCACGACCACTATGTTGATTATTACATCCAGCAACACAACACCTCAACGCGGAGGTAAGCCTATGATTGAACTTTCGGTTAATAAGTGCAGCAAACGTTAAAACTGTTTGAACTACCAATATATTTTTTTCAGTTGGTCAAAACCGGCAGACATGTGATTTACTTTTTCAGATTACCTTTTCTAGTGAAACTTTTTATTTTGGACATACAGTCCAAAGTAGTACAGTGAATATTTACACTGTTACGTTAACTAACAGCTCACACATACACCGGCTCAAAACATTAGATTCATCCGTGCTGAGGAGCCGTGCCGAATCAAAACACACCTAAAGATAATTCTGCACATAACTGCAATATCAGATTTCAAACAGAGATGGGGGCAAAGAGGCAAAACTTACGGAATGCAGCTTTAATTTCAGCCATGCAAGTATAATGTGGTAATATACTTAAGATATTTAATTAGTAAGTGTTTTTGTATACTCTCTAATAAATGAGATGCCATTCAGCTAGTTCAGCCTTGTATACTGTATGTGCGAGAAGAAATAAAATATCTTAAGACTTGTGTTCTTTAACTTCCTTTTATTTCTAAAAATCACTTCATAATTAAAATTCAGTGTTAAAAGCAGACTGATCTTGAATCTCAAATACACTCAATACACACCTTTCATAACAGAAATATAGTATACAGTAATACAATATAGCTCCTCTATTCCCTTTGAAACAAGTCACTGTTAACAGCGTATTAGATCAGTGAACTAGTCAGAGACATTTTGGTATACAAACTGAGAAATAAGTGAGAAAATCAATAACTATAACACTTTTTAGAATACATACTATCCATTCAATGGACTGAAGTATGTGTAGACAAAAAGCAGAAGGATCAACTTCATTTTGTAAAATCTTCAGTTGTTTTCCTTTAGCAAAGTTATGCTTTTTCATCACATTTTGCTTTGCAAAACAAAATCAATGGAATATTGTAAACACAATCAGTCTTTCGTTGGGCATGCGAATTGTAATTTCATGTTATTATGATGCTGCTGGGAATTGGCAGTGTGCAGGCCGGCTGCTGCTTCCATTAAAGTGCAGAAGTGCATTGACAGCATTTGGGTTTAGGGGTGCAATTAGGAATGCAGCAGGGCTCGAGTGCAGAGTCCTTCCCTTTGGCGATCTCACTCTCTCCAAACACCATAGAAGCCTCAAACTTCTCCTTGACGTCCTGGATTTGTTTGCGCACAGAGTCCCAGTCGGCGCCTTTAAGGTTATAATTTTCTGCAGGGTCTGCCTCCAAGTTATATAGTAAAGGAGGATCATGACGCAGGAGGGCAAGTAATGAGCAGTTGCTGTCTGGCGTGCCAAGACTGTGTAACGCACCTGGGTTATGCAGAAAAAGACAGCATATATAACAAAAATAAATAGGAAAGAGAGATAGGAAGGTGAGGTTTATATAGTCTAAGAAATTGTGAACTTACCCTGTGTATAGTAATGTGCTTTAAAATTTTTCCATCTCACTGCAAACACGCTATTCTTCTCATTTGGTTCAGTTGGGTAGTAAAAGAAGCTCTGTCTTTCGCTCTGAAACATCAATAACAAGGTTGACTCATTACATTTTGACTCATTTTGGAGGAGTACATGCAGTTTCAGGTTTATTTGTCTCTTACAGCGGTAGTGAAAAAAAAAAAAAAAACTAGACAGAGTATTGCAACAGAGTAGAAAAGAATTTTTAAAGCACAGGCTCAGGTTAAAATAGCAAGTAATGATGTAAAATAAATGATGATATTTGGTAAACTATTCCTTTAACCTTTAAATTCCTTTAAATAGTTATATAGTGTCTTCAAAATCTGTAATAGCACAATACACTGTTAAAAAAAATTAGATTCTGTGTTGCTGTGATGATCAAAGATGCATGTCTAATGACTATATATGTAGGTACACTTAATGCGAGATATGTATGCTTAGAGAAAGACAAAGAAATTATATATAGAGAGAGAGAGAGAGAGAGAAATAATAAAATATATAATAAAGTATATATATATAAATTTGTCACTGTTTCCACAAAAATATTAAGCAGCACAAAATGTTTTTTAGTGTTTCTTGATATTTCACTTTATTACTGTTTTTCCTGTATTGTTGTCAAAATAAATGCAATAAATGAACATTGCAAAATTCTTACCAACTGCAAACCATAATGCATGTATATATTTATGCATATGGGGTCAAAGACAAAAAAGGGTTTAAGCATTAAAAGAATAACTGTAATACTGCTTTAAATTGTTGTTTTTCCAAAACAAATTAAAAAGTGTTCTGTTTAATTTAATTGCATTTTTGCTTTTGTTTTTCTGAGCAAAAAATAAATATCATAAAGTTTTTTTCTTATTTACAGAAGACACCCACTAAAATGCCATTCAGTGTAACAGTCTTGTCAGGCATATTTACAACAAAAATCAATTTATGACATATTAAAAGACGAATTACTTTCACCCCAAATACTAATTAGTTGTAATTCTACATTTTTAAAATTTGCCACTATCCTAGGTTTTGCCCATTTGTCAATAAGAATTTTTTACTTATTTAAAACACAATAAAATTTAATATGCTCCCTTATTCTTTTAGATATTTTTTAATATGAACAAGTCAGAAAAAGCATATTGTTTGAATTTTTTACATAAATATAGTGTTACACTGAATGACAACCTAACATTATTTTTAACCAAATTTTTACATTTTATTCTCCAAAAACTTATTTGAAACCTTAAAAGTAGACACTTACATTTAATGGGCTTTCTATGGACATAAAATCACTTTGTAAATTTTTTTGGATGTGGACATCTTAACGTCCCATATATATAAATATATTTCAGTTTTAATGATTTTGTCTCTCACCAATCCGTGATTCAACAGGATGTTTGTCATGTCGACCCCATCCAGTTGAACATCAGGTAACGCAGCTCCAGCCAGTTTGGCAAAGGTGGGCAGAATGTCCAAAGAGCTGGCCAGAGCATGGGTGACACCTTTGAATGATGGGAAAACATAAATTAACTGTCTTACATTTCATAAAAACATATATTTCTTGTAGCTGGGCCATTTACCGGGTTGGATAGATCCAGGCCAGTATGCGATGGCCGGCTCTCTCATTCCTCCTTCGTAAGTCGTGCCTTTGCCACATCTCATCAGTCCTGCGCTTCCTCCACGAGACTGCCGCATGAGCTCTGGCCTGGGGATGCACGCAAATATAGATCTTGAGGGAAATGGAAAAACACATCAAAGTGTGGACTAAGGAGAAACACTTACCCGTTGTCACCAGTGAAGAAGATGAGAGTATTGTTGAGCACACCTGTCTGCTCCAGAGTTTGCACGATCTTCCCTACAGTGCCATCAAACTCCATCAGAGCGTCACCGAACGGCCCACGAGGAGACTTCCCTGCATAATCTACACCTGCATACTGAGGGTAGTGCGTGTGCTGGAAAGACAGAGACCAGGCAAAAAGCCATTAAGTACAGTACATACTCTGAGTGTGTTTTTAGGAGATCATAACATATTCTGGAAGTAAAAATCCCATTTTAAATTTTTTTGTGCTAAGTATAGTACAAATATATTTACATATGTGCTTATTAAAATATCCTCCAATTGTACTTTTGGTATATTTAACTGGTATACTTAAAGTCTGCTGAATTAGCTAAACTAAATTTTGGGCTAATGCACCTTAATTGTCAAGAAAAAGTGCTGAAGTCCATCTAAAGATATGCTGAAGTGGAACTATTGCAAGTATACTTCAGGTACACTTTAAATATCTTGCATTTAAAGACTGATTTTATAGAGATCATACAGTCCTTATTAACAGTCATACTAAAACACATTTTAGGCATAATATTAAGAAATTTGCACTGTGCAATAAAGTAATAATCCAATGAGGTTATATTATGATTTATATTATAATATAAGTGATATGTCAAAAAATATGTTAAATGTGTAATTTAATGTATTTTAATGTATAATAAATGTATTTTAAATAAAAGATGGCATAGTTTTTTTATATTAGGAGAATGATGCTAATCACTATAGAAACCTTTAGAAAATCAGTGTGATTTCCACTTTTAATTTTGATTTTAAAATGGAAAAAAACTTAAATTAAATTAATCTTTATTATTTATCTTAATTATTTATTAAATCAATATTTAAATATTTATTTATTCATCTTAATTATTTGGTTCATTATTATTTAATTCATAATTATTTAGTTTAGTTCAAGTCATGTTAATTCTCAGTGAAGAATTACACTACCCACAATCCTCTTTGGTATAATCCTCATCCAATCAAAAAAGTCACTGTTACCATGGGAATGGGAACTGTGCCAAAAGAAGTAATCAGACACTCCCATGAAGCATTGAGAATGACATAAATAAGTAATCCTCCCTATACTCCTAAACAACTTATCTATTTATGTGTTCTGTATATCTATTTGTGACCCTGGACCACAAAACCAGTCATAAGTAGCACAGGTGTATTTGTAGCAATAGCCAACAATACATTGTATGGGTCAAAATTATACATTTTTCTTTTATGCCAAAAATCATTAGGATATTAAGTAAAGATCATGTTCCATGAAGATATTTTGTAAATGTCCTACCGGAAATATATCAAAACTTAATTTTTGATTAGTAATATGCATCGCAAAGAACTTAATTGGGACAACTTTAAAGGCGACTTTCTCAATTTTTTTATTTTTTTGGGATGTCTTCATTAAATATTTTAAAAATGAATGAAATTCTTTATTTAAATTATTTTGTCTCTCTTGACTCATTATTTAAAGCATTTTTACTCAAAGTTAGAATTAAATTTATTACAAATAACCATATATTTTACTTATTTTTAAAACAATAAGAAGCATTATACTTTATAAATTATGTAGTATTAAATAATGTAGTACTCCTTTTCAGACCTCTTCAGAGACATGCAAGCAACTGCATAAAACATTACAAAAATGATTTGATTATGATGGCCATTTTGACTCACATGTGAAGGATGGTACAGGAAGAACGGGCGGTTGTTTTGGACAGCAACACTGATGAACTGAGAGGCAAATTCACTGTAGGCTTTCTCAAGCTGCAGGAAGTCTGCAGGCTGCTGCTTGATGTCCTCATTTAACATGAGAGGTACGCTTACAACGCCCTGATCACAGTATCCATAGCACTTCACATCCGGAGGGAAACATGTGAGATTCTGACAGGGACCCTTTTGGATAGAGAAACATAAAGCAATGATGAGAAACAGCAACAAAATCAGAAATTAGATGACACATGTGCATTATACAACATATTATCATAATGGTATGCGATTTCCTTGCTGATTTCCAAAATAACACAAGAAAACATAATAACCTGGTCGTGTGAGTACGGGATACCGAGATAATTATCAAAGCCGTGTCGGGTGGGCAGGTAAGTGCCATTCAGACCAACACCCAGATGCCATTTTCCCACTATGGCTGTGGTGTAACCCTTAGATTTCAACACCTCTGCGATAGTGGTCTCATTAAGCGGGAGACCCCCTTTTGAGCCTGGATACAGCACACCTGGATAGATGCCGGAACGAGTTTGATAGCGACCTGTCAGCAAGGCTGCCCTGGAACAAAACCAGTATTCTGCACATTAGTGTGATAAAAAGTCAGAGGATATATTCCAACCTGGTAGATAATTGCTTCATTCATTTTAAGGGAAGTGGTAGGTCAAGCTGAGCACATTGTGTTTATCAATGTCGGTATGTACAGTATTTCTTGCTTACAGAAAATCAACGTACTGTTCATAATATACATACTGAATACTGCAGAAATAGTTGACCTATTAGTAGTATGTTAATGATATTTTCGACCCAAGGTCGATGAACATTACCCTGTGTTCTGGCGTCATCTTCTGTACTAAATTGTCAATTATGGACTATGTAAAGTCAGTGATTATATATCTAATCAGTTTGACAATAAATCAAGGGACAGTGTTTTTCTGATAGCAAAAACACAAAAAAACAAAACTAGGCTTGCTAGTAGTATGTTTAAAATAATAATTATTTTCTAGAAATTATTTTCAGGTCGATAAATATTACCCTGTACTCTGGCGCCATCTTCTGTGGTGCACATTAAATTATTAATGTATCATTAAATATATTATTAATATATCATTATTATGTAAAGTCGGTGATTATATAAGAGATATCTAATTAATTTAACAATAAAGCAAGAACAGTGCTTTTCTGATATCAAAAATAAATAAATAAATTAATTAATAGTAGTAGTAGTAGACCTGCTAGTAGTATATTTAAAATAATTAATAATAGAATAAAAAATAATAATAATAATAATTATACAATCATTGCAGAAATAGTAGGCCCACAGTTTATGATATGTAAGACATTAATAAATCTAATCAGTTAGTCAAAACATTAAATTATATAAAAACTAATCAATGAGACAATAAATCAAGGAACAACAACTTCAGACCAAATAACTAAAATAACTACATATAAATTAAAAATAAACATTTTAAAATAATTTTATAATATTATTATTTTTAAATAATATGTACAATTTCTAACGTTATATCAAATACTTCGAGGCTGTAAGGTGATTTAAAGATTCTCAAAGACAGGTGTACAAATGAATGCAGGAATATAAATTAAAGTATATTGATAGACTGGGTAACAGGTGGATTTGACAGGCTAAATGATGGTTTTGGTTTTACCTGGAGGGGCTGCACACGGGACTCGTGACGTAGAAGTCGGTAAAACGGAGCCCGTTCGCTGCTAGTCTGTCTAGATTCGGGGTGAGAGAGCTCGGATGTCCGAAACAGCCCAGATCACCGTAACCTAAATCATCGGCGAACAGCAACACAAAGTTGGGCGGCACCGCCCGAACACAGTGGGCTGTGATCAGTGCAAATAACGCGATTATATACATGAAATCCATCATCTCATTCACAGCTTAAAAATCTTCACAATTTATATAAAAACGTTGCTAAAGTAGCATGACAGTTCCTGCTCGCTGTTACGAACGCTTTGTTAGGAGCTTCAGGTCCTTTGCTCGCAGTTTATTGCTGTCATTAACATCTCGCTGGAGTATTTCATGTTTTTTCCGTGTGGATCATATGATCACCGACACGCGTTCAGGGGGCTGATGGGAAATGTAGTTTATTATCCAGAAACGGCGTGTGTGCATCACGAAGTTCGGTTTGAATGAATGTTTTGTGTGTATTATGATTAATGATTGTTTTTTGTGTGTGTTTTTCGTTTTAAATTTGACGGAATATACATTCCTCTGTGGTTATTTGAGCAACAACATCGAAAACATTATTCGTTTCACTGAAGCATCATGAGGGTAAGTAAATATTAATATTATTTTCATATTTGTGCAAGATACGGCTCAGTTTAATGCCTTTAACGAGGAAAGAAATTTTATCTTTAGAAAAACAGTGACAAAAACATAATAAAGTTGAGCAATTTTATGCAAATACAAACCTTACCACTGAAAAATCAAGCGTTTATCAAAGGGAATAACCTAAATGGTATGTATGTATCTCATATTTCACTGTATTAAAGAAATTAAATAGTTTTAGCATTGTTAAAATGCCTTAATTTTGCATTCTTTACTATACAGATTTTGTCATTATGATTATATTGTCTATATCTATTATCTGTTATCTATATCAACAATTTTAGTGAACAAAAACAAAAACAATCTATCTGTCAAAGGTTTTTGAACAGTAAAATTATTAATGTTTTCAAAAGAACCCTCTTCTGCTCACCAAGCCTGCATTTATTTTGATCCAAAGTACAGCAAAAACAGTAAAATAATGAAATATTTTTACTATTTAAAATAACTGATTTTTATTTGCATATATTTTAAAATGTAATTTATTCTTGTGATTTCAAAGCTGAATTTTTAGCATCATTACTCCAGTCATGATCCTTCAGAAATCATTCTAATATTCTGATTTTCTGCTCACAAAACATGTATTATTATTATTGTTGTTGTTGTTGTTGTTGTTGTTATTATTATGTTGAAAACAGCTGAGTGAAAATTTTCAGGTTTCTTTGATGAATAGAAAGTTCAGAAGAACAGCATTTATCTGAAATAGAAATCTTGTATATATTGTAAAAAAAAAAAAAAAAAAGGTAACATTATAAATGTCCTTATCATCACTTTTGATCAATTTAAAGTATCCTTGCTAAATAAAAGTATTAATTTCTATAATTTCTTTATAAAATAAAAAATATACTAACTCCAAGCTTTTGAATAGTATGCTGATCTCTGGATCTTTCTATTAAACAAAGAATCCTGAAAAAAATGTTCTCAACTGTTTTAAATATTGATAATAATAAATTTTCTTGAGCAGCAAATCAGCATATTAGAATGATTTCTGAAGGATCATGAGATACTGAAGACTGGAGTAATGATGCTGTAAATGTAGCTTTGATCACAGGAATGAATTTCATTTTAAAATATATTAAAATAGAAATAAAGTTTATTAAATTAAATATTATGTATGACCAACCAATGGCAGGTAATCTGTCATAATCATAAACTTCAACTTCAACATGGTGTTTGGCTAATTTCAGATTTCTGTGAATGTTTTAAAAGCATTTAATTGTCAAAAAGTGCAGTTTATGCTGTGTACATGCACATAGGACTCTCAAACTGTATTTTGAGAGCAAAACACTGTTCTGCAAAGGTCCAATTTCACTCGAAATGGCCATCTGCTTGCAGTTCCGTCCTCTACCACTGTGGGTCACTGTTTCATAAGCGCTGGAGCTCACTGTAGTCTTCCAGCACACTGGAGCTGCAGCGATTGATGGCTTCGATCATTAATATCTCATTAGAGGCAGTGAGAGTAGAGGTGCAGTGTCCGGCCACTGTCCTTTACATCACCCTGTGCTTGCTTTGCTTGTGATACAACGTGACAATCAGTCAATTAAATGAATGGGGGATAAAATAGATTGCTCCACTAGCTGGAGGAGGTGAACGTCAGTGCCGATTTTCAGGGAGAGAGGGAAATCTAACACGCTCTGCATTTGAATTGCACTGCCTTCACCATTCACACGCACACAAGTGAGAGATGGTGTGGTAAGACGGCCTTACCTGAAGAAGATTTCAGTGCAGGAGGAAGAAATATTACAAAATCAATACACTTGAATTAGGAAATGCCAAAAATGTGCAGACTTGTGGAATTAATTAACATAATGGTCTCTGTTCAAAGCATTTCATGCATAGTAAGATTTATTATGCATGAACCCTCACTCTTTGGAGAACACTAGATCAGTGGTTCTCAACCATGGGGCCGGGGTCCACTACGGGCTCTCAGCAAATTTCCAAGGGGGCTGCGGGATGATATAAAAGTATTAAAATTAATGAATTATTATTAATATATTAATAAAATTAAAATTAACCTCTAATCTGAAATTAAAATGCTACATCCACACATAAAATCTTTCTTATTTATCTTAATACCTATTGATTTTATTGAAGAGCATGAAGTTTTTAACTAGGATAGATATATACTGTAGATAGATAGATAGGTAGATAGATGTTTAAAATGCTTCTTATAGAAATTTGTGTTTAGTTTGTACATTACCATTCAAAAGTTTGAGGTTTTTTAAAGTTTTTTAAAGATTTTTTTTATGTACCAAGGCTGCATTTATTTGACCACATATACAGTAAAAAAACAGTAATATTGTGAAATATTATTACAATTTAGAATAGCTGTTGTCTATTTGAATATATTTTAAAATTAAATTTATTTCTGTGACGCAAGCTTGAATTTTTAGCATCATTAATCTAGTCCTCAGTGTCACATGATCCTTCAGAAATCATTTTAATATGCTGATTTGCTGCTCAAGAAACATTTCTTATTAGCAAAGTGTGCTTAATATTTTTCTGAAAACTATGCTACATTTTTTCTCTCATTCTTTGAATAATATAAACTCAGAAGGACAGCATTTATTTGAAATAAGCAAAAGAATGAAGTAACATATAACTGCAAGCAGCGATTAGCGAGTTTCAAGCACTTTAGGGCATTTAAGCACAAAAAAATATATTATAATAGCAAGTCTGTAACCACCTAAATAAATGACTTAAAAAACATTTTGGGCAAATCCAGGTAATCTACCATAGAATTATTATGCTGTGTCCGATCTCCTTAAAACTATACATGCTTGTTTAGAATCACCTGTCACATGTGCTCAGCAAGTTTTGAGTTTTCCTTTAGGCTTTATAGGATTTTGGGTAAATTTGGACAGGCCCATTTTCTAAATGACCCCGTTATAGCTTCCCAAATGGTAAATTTCAACATTTTTAACCTAGGGTGAATTGTACTGCAGTGTTTTTTTGCAGATTGAGCGAGAATTCTAGGAATAGTTCACAAAAGTATTTTTTTTTTTAAATCTTCACAATTAGTTAACAAACAATTAAATTGACAGCAGTGGTTTTAGAGGCAAAGTTGTTCGGAATAAGGAGTTCTGTCATCTGATACAAATATCATGTGTATGTGTAAAAAACTGTGCAATGTACAATCATTTACGGCCTTGAAAAATGCGATACTGCCTCCCAGTGGCCAACTGCTTTCAAATTTTTCACAGACCTTTGGTGCGTGAGTCAATTGGCCTCCGTTAACCTTATCTAATAGGTACTCAAACTTCATCAGCCAGTGGCGTTTTTTTTTTAGATATGCAAATGGTCTTATAGACACTTGTGGCACTTTAGACCAAGACCGTGCTCAGCGATTTCCACATTGATTGGACAAATGGTTGCGTAGGTATAGCCAGTTTTATGGTTTTTCTCTTTTATAGCGCCACCAAGTGGCCAAGCTTTTTTCATGTGACCTCAGATTCAGCTTTTACATACGTGTTGTGAGTTTAAAGATATCTCATTCCATTCAAAAAGTTATAGCCGTTTTAGTTTTAGTGAAGGCAACCCTGCCCCTTTCGAGCATTTGCCGTCCCTTTGCGAGGGAGGTCAAAACTTTACTTTTTTTGATAATTATTGATCTTCTCTCTAGAGAACCTTCCTGCACTGGTTTGGTTCGGGCGAAAAACTAAGGACTAGTTCAAGGTTTCAAACGACATAAGACGCTTGAGCCTGCAACTGACTGTGTAGGAGTTATGTGCAATTTCGTATTTTTGATCACTGTAGCGCCCCCATCAGGCCGTTTGGGGCGACCCTTGGTGACGTTGGTGACTGTGCGCAGCGATTTCCATGTTGATTGGACAAATGGTTGCATAGGTATAGCCATTTTTAAGGTTTTTCCCTCTTATAGCGCCACCAAGTGGCCAAGTTTTTTTCATGTGACCTCAGTTTGAGCTCTTACATACGCGTTGTGAGTTTGGCGAAGATATCTCATTCCGTTCAAAAACTTATAGCCGTTTTAGTAAAGGCAGGCCTTTCGAGTGTTTTGGCGTCCCTTTGTGAGGGAAGTCAAAAGTTTAAGTTTTTTTTGAAAATTATTGATCTTCTCTCCAGAGAACCTTTCTGCACTGGTTTGATTTGGGGCGAAAAACCTAGGACCTCCAAGTTTCAAGTCTCTACGACTTACGGTTTGGTCTGCGTGACAGTTTTAAGTGGAGATTCCCGATCCTTGGCCTTTCTAACAGTTACAATAGGGTTTCAGCGCTATGTGCTTGAACCCCTAAAAAGAGTTCTGCACAGTCTAGCACTTCTCACATTTTGGTAAATGTATAAATCTACTACCATATGCTTGTGTGTGTGGTGTGATTTGCAATTATGCATTAAATGTGAGGGGTGTGTTATGTGACCCTGCACTCATGCTCATTTCTGCTGTAGTGCACAGGGATCTGCACATTGATAAATTGTTTTGATTTACCATTCACTTTCACATGCCCGTCCAGAGATGACCTACATTCAGTTTGGCAGGAGAGAGAGTGTGGTATCAGAGTAATGAAGGCAGGTGGAGAGAGAATGAGATAGCGAATGAGAGGGAAGGGAATGACAATCCGTGAGATGCTTTAAAATCTCTCCCTTTTGCCCTTTGTTGAAATATTCTCTTTCATTTGACAGGTAGCTTCCATCCCAAGCTGTTTTTTTGTTTTTTGCTTATTTATCATGTCTCAAAAAGACAATTATCTTTGCCCCAGTGACCGGCGGCCATGTTAGATGACTTTAACTGAGTCTGGCTGCGTTCCTGCTGGCGGAGGCGGATGAAGAGCAGGCCCTTACATCATGCCCGCATCGCCAGCGATACATTTGGCACGCCGCATTGATTCTTGTGGCGTTAAATCCTGGCCGCGGCGCAGAGTCAGCTTGGACACCTGAGGGAAAGGATGCTATCTCATCATCTCGCCATATTACGTAGCCAAACTTCAGCTACTTGACTTCTTTCCTTCCAGGTCATCGTTTGATCTCGGATTCTGTGTTAACGAGTTCGTTAAGCAATTGCGTATAGAGTAAACCTGACCTTTTACATTTGCTTTAAGCAGTAAAATATGCCATTGCAAAGAAAGTCTTCACATTTCACCAATGCAGGAAGTGAAGATTTTGTAAAGATCAAAGATCAGCTGATGGTAATTTTCTGTAATGAGTCCGTGTCTGGTACTTCAGCAGCCATTTGCATTGTATGTGTGTGATTTAAACGTGCTTTCGAGAGTATCCTGCAGACAGATGCTCATTAGTCTCGCAGAGCCAAGCTTTGACTATCAGCATAACGTCTGGTGCACTTTGCAGCTTTCGTCTGGCCAAGAAGTGCCCACTTAAGAATCTGACTTGCATGTAGAACGACCGGCGACGGTTTGTTTTTATTTATTTATTTTTAATATGACACTTAGAAGCAGGTAAAATTGAAATTAGAATATGATACCACAATAATAGACTGTTATGCATCATGTATGTAAATAGCACAATGTCTGCAAGTGAATGTATGGGTGGCATTATTGTTGTTATTATTATTATTATTATTTATTATTATTATTTTTTTAATTAAAATTTATTTAACCAAGTAAGTCATTTAAGAACAAGTCTTATTTTCAACAACAGCCTGGTATTTTGTAGCACAATTGAAAAAAGTGTTTTCCATTAAAAAATAAATAAATTAATTAATTAAAATAACATAACATAAATTAAAACAAAATAAAATAAATGATTTAAATAAAAAAATAATTAATTAATTAAAAAATATATAAAATGAAATATCTTTTTTTTCTATATATATATATATATATATATATGTGTGTATTTATAACATTTATTTTATATTTTATTTAAATTAATTTTTTTTAATAAATATACAGTAATCCATTTTTAGCTTTTAAAATACATTTCAATGCCATTTTAAAATACAACCTTTAAAAACAGCATTAAAATGTATTTTAAAAGTTATTTGTTCCATCTGTTGTGCTCCGCTTAGGTGTTTTTGAACATGTCCTACGTTAAAGGGATAGTACACCCTATATTGAAAATTCTGTCATTAATTATTCACCCTGTTGTCTCAAACCTGTAAGACCTTCATTCATCTTCTAAACACAAATAATATTTTTGATTTGAAGAAATTGTTGAATAAAGTCATTATTTTTGTTTTATTTGTATTATAAAAGTATTCGCATAGCTTCATAAAATTGCGGTTCAACCTCTGAAGTCACATAGACTATTTTATCGATGTCCTTACTACCTTTCTGGACCTTAAACATGGTAGTTGCATATTTTCGGATTTCATCAAAAATATCTTAATTTGTGATCCAAAGATGAGCGAAGGTCTAACGGGTTTAGAACAACATGAGGGTGAGTAATTAATGACGGAATTTTTGCATGATTTAAAATCTGGGATACTGACTGAGTAGTTGACTAGGCATTAAGGCAACCACCACTAATCAATTTTAAAAACATGTAGTATTCATACCCAGCCAATCAGCATAAAGCTTTCCATTTGAAATCACCGTCAGCGTTATCGTGTGTACAGTGCATCAGACGGTCTGTGGGCGAGCTGTGTTGTCTGAAACTGACTCTGGATGCTCATTAGCAGCTTAAGGGATCTTTACTTGAGTTTTTAATGCTTTGTTTTAGTTCATTTTTCTTCTAGTTCCGTGTCTGTCTTAGACATGTTGTTTATTCTCTCAGAGCTGAGTAGAGTTATAGATGGCATATTTTGTAATTGTATGTCTATTAGTGGAGCTAAAGCAGAAGCACTCAAAGACGTAAATCCTGAAACAAATCTGTTGTGTAACCAAAACCAAGACAGTGATCTATGTATATTATGCAGAAATTACAGTCTTTATGATGTTGGAAGCGAGAGCCTGTTTCGAGAAAAATGCAACTCCAGCATCAAATAATTTCTCTGAACACCCTCATTCCCATTTTATAGTCATGATTTCTTTAAAGGCAATGGGCTCTGAAGAACGATGATTAAAGCATTCACAAGCTTATAGCATTTATAATAATAATAATAAAATATATTTTTAAATATTTAATAAAGTAAATATTTTTATAATAAAAATGTAGATTTTTATTTTATTTTATTTTCAACAGATAAGTCAAAGGAGAGAGAAATATCAGTTTAACAGAGGTTGTCCATTTTGTAACGTTTGCTATCACTTGTATTGCTTTTTTTATTGCTTATTTTTATTGCACACTTCAGATTAGCAATTTGTTATAAATTCTTACTTTTCAAAGTGATCTGATTCAGGTTTTTGCCTGGTGAATGATAAAATCAGCAACAAGTCTTTAGGACCACATAATTATAATAATTAGTCACTGCATGGTGATTTACATTTTTTTTTTTTGATAGTTGTTCACGAGTCCCTTATTTGTCCTGAACAGTTAAACTGCCTGCTGTTCTTCAGAAAAATCCTTCAGGTTCCTTAAATTCTTTGTTTTTTCAGCATTTTTGTGTATTTGAACCCTTTCCAACAATGACTGTATAATTTTGAGATCCATTTTTTCACACTGAGGACGACTGAGGGACTCATATGCAACTATTACAGAAGGTTCAAACATTCACTGATACTCCAGAAGAAAACACGATGCATTAAGAGCCAGGGGGTGAAAACTTTTGAACAGAATGAAGATGTGTACATTTTTCTTTTCTTTGCCTAAATATCATATTTTTGTGCATTTAGTACTGCCCTTCAGAAGCTACAGAAGATACTTAAATGTTTCCCAGCAGAAAAAATCAGTTAAATTTACCCTGATCGTCAAATTCAAGAAGTTTTCACCCCCCGGCTCTTAATGCATTGTGTTTCCTTCTGAAGCATCAGTGAGCATTTGAACCTTCTGTAATAGTTGCATATGAGTCCCTCAGTTGTCCTTAGTGTGAAAAGATGGATCTCAAAATCATGCAGTTTAAATACACAAAAATGCTGAAAAACCAAAGAATTTGTGGGACCTGAAGGATTTTTCTGAAGAACAGCAGGCAGTTTAAGTGTTCAGGACAAACAAGGGACTCATGAACAACTATCACTCATGAACAACTATAACAGCACAGCATTAAGAATCAAGTGCATGTAATCTTCTGCACAGGGTAATATGAATAAATTAACTATTATAAAAAATAACATGCATTTTATGTGATCCCTCTTATTTTGGAAAATAATTACATTTTATACAGTGCAAGGTGTATGTAAACTTTTGACCTCAACTGTAGTGCATTAGTAGTAGGGTATACATTTTTGGTGCCTTTACTGATTTTTATTTAACAACTTAGGTCGTTCTATATAAAAGAACAGTGTTAAGCTTTCTGTCTTGATTAATTCTCCTTTTGTGTTCCACTGAAAAAAATAACAGGCTAGGAATGACATAAGGTGTGTCAATGATAACCGTATTTAGATTTTTGGGTGGTCTGTCCCTTTAAGTTGCATTCCAGTAATCTTCCTAGAGGTAACCTGTACTGCAAGTGAAACAGGCAATAGATTGAATGTCTTTTGTTGAATAGGTCTTACCGGCATTAAAGGACTAATGAAGTCCGTATTTAATGAGACAGATTCTATAGATGAAGATGCACTCATATGCCTTATCTGTATGCAGTATACACTGAAGTATGTGAAGGGCCTGAGTTTGCCTTTAAATAAGGACTTTATATTCAGGATGTGTGTGGCAGAGTCTTACAGAGAGAGAGAGAGACAGGTGAATATCTGCAGGGCTTCAGTCACACTCAGTGGAGTGCTGAAGAGTCTGGTCCACCTTCATCACTCTCAATCAATCAAATTGCCAAATGCATTGAAAACTGGCCAAAGCAATATACAACAAATAAACAGTGTGTATATGATGTGACATAGAAATCTATTGATCACCATTTATCAAAAGACGTGCATTCTGCTCAACTAACTATCAATGAATAATTGAACAACGATGTGAGGGAGAAAGAAATATGACGAGCAAGCGAGAGAGAGAGAGAGAGGGAGAGAGGGAGGGAGGGTGGAGGGATCTTAATCTTAACCTCTCTCTCTCCCTCGTCTGTTGTGGGACAGCAGATAAAGCTGTTGAATAATTCAGGGCGTATTGAGTGCCTCCTTTCGGCTGTGTCTGGCTGTTAGCTGCTCTTTGGAATGGCTGAGGCATGCGGAGAGAACAAGTGCTTGAGAGCATGAAAGGCACTATGGAGTGAGAGAGAGAGATACAATCCTGCTGTAATATCATAAGTGTATTGTTTTACAGGGGAAAATGTGACCTAAATGTTGAAAACGAGGAGTAAACAAGATGGTTAGAGGGGGAAAATAAATTGATCTGCTGTATCAGAGAGATATGTCAGATTGTGAGGGGTTGGTGTTGATGTCTCAGAGAGCCTTTGAACAATCAAAGCAATCAAAATTAAAAAGCAAGTTTAAAGACAGAATTCATCCAAAAATTAAAATTCTGTCATTAATAATTACTCACCTTCATGTCCTTCCAAAACTGTAAGACCTTCATTCATCTTCGGAACGCAAATTAAGATATTTTTTATGAAATCGAGAGTTTTCTGACCCTGCAGTCCATGTGACATCAGTGGTCACCCTCAGATTCCAGATTTTCAAAAAGTTGTATCTCCAAATATTATCTTATCCTAACAAACTATATAAAAATAAATCTCAGTTTTGAAAAATTGACCTTTATGACTGGTTTTGTGGTCCAGGGTCACATTTATGCTTTAAAAGTAGAGTAATCATAGCAGATTTCCATTAGTCTGTCCGTTTAAATGGTTGCGTTTAGTTTCAAATGGCGTCTTTGACGACAGTATTCTATAAAAATGATTTGCATTCTGATTCTGACATCCAAAGGCACAACAATACATTTTTTCTCTTATCCATGGATTTTACCTATTTTCCTCCACTTGTTACCAGTATTTTTCTGCCACCACAATGCGTGCACAGCTGCAAGTGACGTAACTGTGATGTCTACTCAAAATTCAACTGTAATGTTATGAAGCAATGAGAATAGAAATTGTTGAATAAAAATATTTTTGTTTTCTTTGCACACAAAAACTGTTCTCGTAGCTTCATAAAATTATGGATGAACTACTGATGTCACATTTAACAATGTCCTTAGCAGTGTTGCCAAGTCTGTGGTTTTCCTACAGAACTGGGGAACTGTAACACTGTTGCTGTGGGGGTTTTTTAATGTCCGCGATTAAAGCAACCCCAGTAACATGATATTTAGCCCCTGGAATGCGAATTTTACCAGGGGAACCCTGCGAAAAAACGTGTATTTTACCCCCCGGAATGCAATTTTTACTGTGGGACTCCCTCAGAAACGCAGTTGGGCTAGTTTTGAGTAGTCATTTGATGGGTTTTGTTGTGAAACCTGGCAACCCTGGTCCTTATTACCTTTTCCTGGCCTTGAAAGTGTCAGTTGCGTTGCTGTCTATGCAGGGTTAGAAATCTCTGGGATTTTATCAAAAATATTTTGATTGTTTTGTTGAGACGTGTTCACCATTGCATCAGCCAAAAAACGGTCTGTCCCTCACAACCTCATTCATGGACAAATTACATATAAAATTAAATATAGTGATGACATTTTTTGTGGGCCAGAGCCTGTCTGGTGGCAGAAAATGACAGTCTATAGAAGCCATGGAATAAAAGATAAAAAAGTTTATAGCCTATTCCACACTTCTGGCTTTTTTTTCCATTCAGAATTGACGAACTCACTATTGCTGAGTTAAATCGAATTCTAAAGTCCGAAATACGACATCTAAACTTGCATTTGCGAGAAAAAAGAGAATTGTGAGATAAAATAAGTAAATGTAAAATGTTATATGTCTGAATAGTGTTTCATGCTGTAACTAATATGTTCCCTTATGAACTGCATATGTGAATATTATGTAGACCTATTGTTTAAATCAAATTCGTGACCCTGGACCACAAAACCAGTCTCACAGGTATATTTGTAGCAATAGCCAAAAATACATTGTATGGGTCAAAAATATTGATTTTTCTTTTATGCCAAAAACAATTATGACATTAAGTAAAGATCATGTTCCATGAAGACATTTTGTAAATTTTCTACTTTAAATATATCAAAACTTAATTTTTGATTAGTAATATGCATCGCTAGGAACTTAATTTGGACAACTTTATAGGCAATTTTCTTAATATTTAGATTTTTTTGCACCCTAGATTTTCAAATAGTCAAACATTGTCCTATCCTAACAAACTATATAAATATAAATCTCAGTTTTGAAAAATTGACCCTTATGACAGGTTTTGTGGTCCAGGGTCACATTTATGCTTTAAAAGTAGAGTAATCATAGCAGATTTCCATTAGTCTGTCCGTTTAAATGTTTACGTTTAGTTTCAAATACAAAATTATTATATAAAAATGATTTGCATTCTGATTCTGACATCCAAAGACACAACAATTTTTTTTTTTCTCTTATTCAATGCATTTTACCCATTTTCCTCCACTTGTTACCAGTGTTTTTCTGCCAGCACAATGCGTGCACAGCTGCAAGTGACATAACTGTGATGTCTAAATTGATCTATATCTACATTGACTCCAATGCAGAAGATTTTCTATATGTCGGTAAAACTGAAATAAACTCTGATCCACTATTCCAGTGCAAACATAGCCCACGTCCATGCTGATGGTCAGGATGGTTTAAATAATCAGATTGCTATCTGTCCCAAATACATCTTGGGCTCTTTGCCTTTTCACGATCAGTAAAAATGACATTAGCAAGTATAAGTACCCTCTTTTATGGCAGCTTTGACAAAGTACTATCAACTCCAGATGCACCTCATCACACTCTAGTAGTTCTCTGTAACCACGCCTGTCCTCTCAATCAACCACAGCAGGATCTGGGGCAGCGACAGGAGGCCAAAACAATAAAACGAAGGTGCAATAACTAAATCTTGAGGGAACAAACTCTAAATCCTCCTGGAAATGTCCACTGTTTATACAGCAATATGTCCAGTTTTATTTGGCGATTCATTTGATAGAAAACGTGCCATTATAGTCACTCAAGATTTGCACGGGACGGCTTGAAATGAGTCTTGTAGTGTCCATTGACACATCACACACATGATATTTAAAGCTGACAGGGAAGACACCCTCTAAAAGGTGCGCTTGGAGTGACAAGCTGGCCGGCTGCGTACCAAACACATGCTAATTCTCCCGCCTCTGTCAGACTGACACATGATTGGGGTGGTTTTATTGTTTGACATCGTTTGAGCCTGTTAGTCCGTTACGTGAACAAGCAAACAGCGCTCGCTTTGATAGCGGAGTGACGCTTGGGGTGACCCAGAAATGACGAAATGTCAGTACGTGATTTTGGACGGAAAAAAAGAAGCACTATGAGCAAGACGTGAAGTGGCACACTGACACTGCAGTGATAAAATGTCACACCGACTCTGAGACGAGAGCGAGAGAGAGGAAATCTCTGGACAGGGTCTGCAGCAGGTATGATAGGGGTGAAGAATAGTCGAGGCGGTATTCTTCAGGGCCATGTGACAAAAACGACAACTCTGACCTTTTAAAGATGCTGATATGAAGACTTTGACAGAACATATTAGAATAGGGAATACATATCGCTTCGATGGGGAACTTATTTAAATAAATGTCTTTAAATATTAGCAATTAGTTCGTTTCAGTTACACTTGGGCTTCGTCTGATATTGGGGTTTGGCCGGGTGTGTGTGAGTCCTGGAGACATGGGAAATAAAGTCATAACTGATTATTAAAAAAGCAGACAGACTTCAAGGTCAGCGTGAGTTATTATTGTAGTACTTTAACGGGTAACCCCCTAGGCTCTGTGCTTGGGCCAGTTCTATTAAGTGCTTTGTGCTGAGCAGTAGGTCTGTACTTTGACAGGGCGTTTTAGTTTGTGTCCTTGTCTGTGGGCATGGATATTTATAGTATTTAGTTTGCTTATGATATTATATATATATATATTATATATTATATATGTGCTACAGACTTTTTAGCATCATTACTCAAGGCACATGATCCTTCAGAAATCATTCTAATATTCTGATTTGCTCCTCAAAAAAACAAAAAACACATTTATTATTATTATTATTATTGTGTTAAAAACAGGAACAGCATTTAACTCAAAATAGAAATCTGTTGTAACATTATAAATGTCTTTATCATCACTTTTGATTAATTTCAAGCATCCTTGCTAAATGAAAGTATTAATTTCTATAATTAAGAAATTAATTATAGAAAAAATATATCTAAAAAAATACTGACTCCAAGCTTTTGAATGGAATAGTGCATAACGTTACCTAATAACGCTAATCTTTGGATCTTTCTATTCAGTAAAGAATCCTAAAAAAATGCACTCAACTGTTTTAAATATTGATAATAATATTAATAATAATAAATAACAGCAAATCAGCATATTACAATGATTTCTGAAGGATTGTGTGACACTGAAGACTGGAGTAATGATGCTGAAAATTTAATTTAGCTTTGATCACATGAACAAATTACATTTTAAAATACATTAAAATATAAAGCAGTTATTTTAAATAGTAAAAATATTTCACAATTTTACTACATTTGCTGTATTTTGGATCAAATAAATGCAGGCTTGGTGAGCAGAAGAGACCTCTTTAAAGTAAAAAACATCAAAACTCTTACGCTTACATATAAAAGACTTTGACAATCTAAAATGGGATAATATGTTGATCACAAAAAATTAAAAAGGAATACTTTGGTGCCCTTTTCTGTTTTTTTTTTTTTTTTTAAATGCTGTGATAAATGTGTTCAGACTGAAAAAAAACAATAACTGTGAAACATCCATAGCTAAACTGTCATGCATGATAAATCTATGCTAATTTATCTAATTAATTGTTACTATTATAACCAGTGCAGATGTGCTAGCAAAAGCAAGTGCAATCTGAACAGAAAAAATCAGACCACATGTGACATAAAAATTCAGATTTTCCTTGCACTGTAAATAAAGCCATAGAGACTTGGCAATTGACACTCTCGCAACTGAGAAACTACTACCTTTTCAACTTCTCTGTTCACTGTGTACAACACCTTATTGCCATGGCAGAGTTTTCTCCAGAGAATGTCAAAATCTAGTCATGTACTGTATGTGCATTGCAGTGTTAATTATGTTACACTGGGGGATGCTTGGTGTGTGTGTGACATTAAGTAGATTTCTGTGTTGTTATCACAGTTTAGTCTAGCTTGACTCATGTTTCTCAGTTGGGGGTGTGTGTCCAAGGGAAAATACCAATCTGTCTAGATCTGTGTTTTGAGGCTCACACATACACACATTCTCTTCATCGCTCCCTCCTTCACTAACACAAGAGGGTGTGGTGGTCTGTAGAAATATGAACTTCCTGTCGACAATCCCCGCATGGCATCGTAACGGATGGCTTTACATCACCAAACCCAATCTTACTCTCGGAGAGCATCAGGAAATGCTTCTCTCCGACACAACACCAGAGAAAGCACTTATATTTTGAAGGAAAAGTGTGATAAGCCTTAAACACTCTCTCTGTCTCTCTTTCTCTCTTTCTCTCTGACACCCACTGCTTCTCTGAGGAATAGAAGGGACAGACTTTATCAGCGACAGATTAAAAATAGAAAAAGGAGATTGAGGAAAGCATTCTGCCTCGATCATCGAGTATCGGTGAGTTCACTGTACAAGGTTTATGGTTCATAATCAAAATTGTGTAGGAAATCTGGCTGAATGAACTTTTCACATGATAAATATGGCAGAAGCTAATGTAAAAGTTGAACAGGTAGAGTAATTTAAAATTTATTCTTATATACAAAGTTATTTTGCAGAGAAAATTATGAGTAAGATGTTTGCTGGAAAGTGACTGTTGCTGTCAAAGCAGTGCTCTGTTTGTTGAGTATGCTGACATTAGCTCAACCAATGGTGTGAGTTTGAAGGCGGGGCTGTCTGTTTGGCCAATGGAAGATGGGGGAGTGGCCAAAGTTGGCTTTTTAGCACTTGGTCTATTACATATATACATGTACATACTGTATATTATAGAGTTCAAAAGTTTTTTTTTTTATACTGTAAGTAATACTTTATTCAGCAAAGACGCATTAAGTTGATCAAAAATTGTAACATTGATATTAATAAGAAATGGTTCTTAAGCACAACTAGGGATGCACCGATATATGAAAATTTTGACCGATGTAACCGATAATTTTTTTTATATTTGAAAGCAGATTAGCAATATGTTGACTGATAAAGTTGACTGACAAATATTTCAACATGTATAGTACAGTAGTACAGTTTTCATCAGTGTACATTTTAAAATAAAATGTACACTTACACAACTTTCTTTATAAAAAAAAAATAAAAAAATAAAATTATATATATATATGCAAAATAAATTATATAAATATGGAATTTATGTTCATATATATAAATACAATTCTATAAAATATATTTTATAGTGTCAATATAATTTATATATAAACTTTTTACATATTAGAATGATTTCTGAAGGAAAATGTGACACTGAAGACTGGAGTAACGATACTAAAAATTCAAATTTCCATCACAGAAATAAATTACTTTTTAAAATGTAGTCAAATAGAAAAGAGTTATTTTAAATAGTAAATTACTTACTGTATTTTTGACCAAATGAATGCAGCATTAGTGAGCATAAGTGATGTCTTTCAAAAACATAAAAAAAATTTTTTAACTGACCCCAAAATTTTGAATGGTAGTGTATTTATAATTTCACTGTACAATAATTTGCATTATGAATGTGCAATTGATGGAATAGTCCATAAACGTGAGTTTAATACACTTATTGTGGTGTGTGTAAAGCATAAAGCAAACATTTGTAATCCTAATGCAGATAAATGGAAGTAATTAAAAGCAATTTAAGTAGTAAATTAGTTGGAGAACAGTATGAATTAATAATTATGATACTCTGAAATTACACCGGGTGTAATTATCTGTAAATGAGTGTTGAGAATGTTTAGATTTTGTAATTAACAGGTCAAAGATGTGACCATCAGAAGAGAAAGAACCATACTGGAATCTGACAGTTGTGGCCTTGATTCTGCAGAGCCCACAGGAGTGAAAGCCCATGACTTCTGGACGAATCAATGGCTTTGTGTGGCTGATGTCCTCAGAGACTCTGGTAAGTGTTACCCAACAGGACTTTTGAGAACCAAACCGTGCAGTGATGCCATATGTCTGGATTCTGTCGACAACAGAAATGCTGTCCAGACATTCATGACCCAATTTAAAGTGCTCTCTTTAGGCTTGAGTATGTGAGGCTTTAGGTAAAAGCATAAAGCACTCATAATGTTTTTTGTTTTTTTTGGAGTGGCCACCAACACAAAGTACTTTTGTTCATTCATTATACATATTAAATTAAATATAATTAAATTACATATAATTGAGCAAGCTGTTTACTGTCATTTTGGACTAATTTGTTACTGAAAAATTAAAAAGCCTCACAAAAACAGAAATATTGTGAAATATTTTTACAGTTTAAAATGACTGTTTACTATTTCAATATATTTTAAAAAGTAATTTATTTATGTGATGCAAAGCTGAATTTTCAGCATCATTACTCCAGTCTTGAGTGTCGCATGTATTCTAATATGCTAATTTGCTGCTCAAGAAACATTTCTTCTTATTATCAATGTTGAAAACAGTTCACAAAAAATGTTTTTCAGGATTCTCAATTTTTTTTTAATAACTTAGTGTGGGGTAAGTTGTCAATTGTTGGTAGCCCAGCTTGACTAGTGGGGCAATGATTTTGGATCATTAGATGGAGCTAGATCAAGTTGTAACTGATGTGTTTGATGAAATTATGTGATCAAAAATGGTTCTCAAAATTAACAGACTGTAGCTCTTGACGATCTGTTGTCAGGCCTCTTGATTGCATAAAATAAAGCAATAAGCCCCAAGAAGCTGTGGTTTACAGTGAATTTATAACAACTAAGGGGAGTGTTGTTGCCTAAAACCCCCTTAACTGTTATAAATTCACTGTAAACCATGGCTTCAAGTGGCTTATTGCTTTTATAAAACAGTTATTCCATATACGTAGTAAGGTTTCACAAAATAAAACAGAGCAAATAAAGTGTAATGATGGTAATAAAAACAGTATTCTTCCGCCAAACAATGTAGTTCCTTAGAAACGGTTGTGGCTGCAACACACAGAAGTAAACAAAGGTGTATGTTTGTAGAGTAATTACCAACAGCTTTGAATGCGGCTCAACTAATCAGAATCAAGGACTGGAACTATCCATTTTATAAAAAAGCAATAAACCCCAAGAAGCCGTGGTTTACGGTGAATTCATAACAGCTAAGGGGGGTGTTGTTGCCTAAAACCCCTTAGCTGTTATAAATTCACTGTAAACCACGGCTTCACGTGGCTTATTGCTTTTATAAAACGGTTATTCAACATACGTAGTAAGGTTTCACAAAATAAAACTGAGCAAATAAAGTGTAATGATATTAATAAAAACAGTATTCTTCCACCAAACAATGTAGTTCCTCAGAAACAGTTGTGGTTGCAACACACAGAAGTAAACAAAGGTGTATGTTTGTAGAGTATTTTACAACAACTTAGAATGCGCCTCAACTAATCAGAATCAAGGATCGGAACTATCCGTTTTATAATACAGCAATAAACCCCAAGAAGCCATGGTTTACAGTAAATTTATAACAACTAAGGGGGGTGTTGTTGCCTAAACCCCCTTAGTTGTTATAAATTCACTGTAAACCACGGCTTCATGTGGCTTATTGCTTTTATAAAACAGTCAATGTAGTAAGGTTTCACAAAATAAAACTGAGCAAATAAAGTGTAATGATATTAATAAAAACAGTATTATTCCACCAAACTATGTAGTTCCTCAGAAACAGTTGTGGTTGAAACAATAAACCCAAGGAGCTGTGCTTTACAGTGAATTTATAACAGCTAAGGGGGGTGTTGTTGCCTAAAATCCCCTTAGCTGTTGTAAATTCAGTGTAAACCACGGTTTCATGTGGCTTATTGCTTTTATAAAACGGTAAATCCATATATGTAGTAAGGTTTCACAAAATAAAACAGAGCAAATAAAGTGTGATGATATTAATAAAAACAGTATTCTTCCGCCAAACAATGTAGCTCCTCAGAAACAGTTGTGGCTGCAACACACAGAAGTAAACAAAGGTGTATGTTTGTAGAGTATTTTACAACAACTTAGAATGCGCCTCAACTAATCAGAATTAAGGACCGTAACTATCCGTTTTAAAATAAAGCAATAAACCCCAAGAAGCCGTGGTTTACAGTGAATTTATAACAACTAAGGGGGGTATTGTTGCCTAAAACCCCCTTAGCTGTTATAAATTCACTCTAAACCATGGCTTCACGTGGCTTATTGCTTTTATAAAACGGTAAATCCATATATGTAGTAAGGTTTCACAAAATAAAACTGAGCAAATAAAGTATAATAATATTAACAAAAACAATATGTGTCCGCTAAACAATGTAGTTCCTCAGAAACGGTTGTGGTTGCTAAGCAACACACAGAAGTAAACAAATGTGTATGTTTGTAGAGTATTTTCCAACAGCTTCGAACGCAGCTCAACCAATCAGAATCAAGGACCGGAACTGTCCGTTTTTATAACCAATTAGTATAACAGCAGAAACCTGTTTGGACTGTGACCAGTTTTTGTTGATTTTTAGAATGATTGCTTAAAGGTCTCTGAAACCAAATAAATTAAGCAATGCATCTTGAGGGATCAGAATTTTTTGATGTAATTGAGTCATACGGTATTTCATCAACTTAACTACCTGAAAATTCTGTTTTTATGAATCCTGATTTTATGCCAGTACATGATTCCACACAGCTACGCTTTAGGCTCTTACTGATATTATTTGTTTTGGGAGAGTGACGTGATTTTCCCCATGGTGCTATGAGTGCTACGCTTCCTCATATTGTGGCGTAGATCCATTAGTCTAATCTCTGGCTGTAATTGGCTGGTTCTGGCACTCAGAGCGAGGTTATGCAACAAAGCCCAACAGCACACTCTTGTTAATGTTTAAAGAGTCATTTGGGTAGCAAGAGCAATTTCATTCTAACTTCACTAGCTGCTTAGCTTGGATCATTTTCTGGATCTGACTCTGGTGTGCAGTGGTGCTAGGATTAATGTGTGTGTGTGTGCGTCTATGAGAGAGAGGCCATCTTTATATGCCGGTGTGTGTGTGATTACACTTGAGTCACTCGAATCACTCAGGATCAAGTGTGCTAATTTAGTGTACTTCTCTTTGCTTCCAAATAAATATAATTACAGTGATTGCAAAGCCAAACAAGGGCTGTGCGATTCAATGAAATAAAACTAAAAATGGCAATGTGACTTACTATGATGATCAAATCTCAAATGTTGTGATATAATAAATAAATATGTGCACTTTTACATACAAGCAGGTTTGCAGTAAATGCAGCTACACACAAAGTCATTTGTCTCATACTTTGAGTTTGGGTCGCTTAACACAACATGCATAAACTGTCTTCCCAAACTTGTAATGAGAAGCGTTATAAACCGGCTTCCTCCGATCTTTCATCACAAATAAAATAAATAGCTTGATAGGTTACCTTAAAAAAAAAAAGATATTAAGACAGCCATAAATATTAGTATTGCTATTTTACAGTTGTACTGTTAAATAAATTTATTGTTTTTTTCCCCTCCAAAATACTAATTATTTATTATTATTATTATTATTATTATTTATTATAAATATTAAAATAATAATATTTCTTATTTTCAACATAACAAACAACAAGAACAATAATCTTTTTTTTATTAGATTAACATTTGAAAATAAATGAACATAATAAATATAAATATTAATATTGCAAATTTTCTGTTCTGTAAAACAGTTCAGTACTGTAAAATGAATTTGTTTTTCTAATGCTAATTATTTTATTATACAATTAAATATTAAAATAGTATTTCTTATTTTGAACAAAACAAACAACAGCAATGATAATAATAATAATACATTTTATTATAATTGTAGAATTCAGTAACTTAACATTTGTAAAAAAAAAAGAAAGAAAGAAAGAAAGAAAGAAATTAAGACCATAAATATTAGTATTGCAATTTTACAGTTGTACTTTTAAATAAATGTAGTTTTTTTTTAATAAATACTTTTTTTTTAAAATCAATGAATTATTAAAATAGTAAGATTTCTTATTTTTAACATAACAAACAGGAACAGTCTTATTTTTATTATTTATATATCATTTTGATAGAATAACGTTTGAAAAAGAAATTAACACAGCCATAAATATTACTGTTGCAGTTTTACACCTAATTATTATTATTATTATTATTATTATTATTTTGTTTATAATAAGAAATTTTACTATTTAATATTTCACTGTATAACAAAGAGCATTTAAGAAAATTAATAGTACATTTATTTTAAGTTTTAAGTTTAGTTAATAATAATAATAATAATAATAATAATAATAATAATAATAATAATAATAATAATAATAATACTTTTATTAATCTTAAATATTTAAATAAAAGTCTTAAATATATTTCTATATAGTCGGTCAGTTTGACTCCTTTGACCCCCTCTGCTCCTTCCTGGGGGGCAAATTGGAAAGACTACAAAGTCCAAACCATGACCCGCCTCCAGATGTTACCTCATGTCCAACATCAGCTATCACCCAAATTAAACGCGCCATCTGCCTGTACAGACAGCTTCATTAGCTTTCTGGATGGGATTCAGTTTCCATCGTCCATTTTCTCTGCCGCCGCTATCACGGTTATTGAACATTCAGAGTCAAAGAATGGTTAGAAGTCTCTGGATCCCTGCGGAGGGTATCGTGCATGTCTGCTGACTAGTATTAAGAGGAAAATTTTCTCATAAATCAGCCGGCCATAATGAGAAGTGTTCAAAGCACATGATACACAGAGGGCAATCTGCCCTCAGACCACCAACACTATCAATCACCACAAGCTTTCCTGGCTCTCACACACTTTACAGCAGCACTTTTCTCCTAAACTGTACTGGCGGCTCTGTAGGATCGTAGTTGCATCAGATGATTACACCAGCTTTGTACTTTGATTATATAGCAGCATTGAGGTGTTTACATGATTCTCCTGGGTCGATCACATTACTGTGGTACCATTACTGCAAAAATAGTTTTTTAGTTTTTGTGTGTGTTTCAGTGTTTTTGTTTTCACACTAAATACATCTCCAGATCCTTAAAAGAAGTCACACGGGATTTGTTTTATTGTTTATTTATTCATTTTAAATATTATCAAATCATTCTTCTGTCCTATTGGCAAATAGTTTTTAATTTAACAGAATTTTATTAGTTCTCTGCAGTACAATTGTAGTATCTTTGAGATACTATTATAGTTTTTATTAATATTTTGAATTACGAATCTAAAACAAAAACAAAAATTATATATATATATTTTCTGTTTTTGTTTTAGATTCGTTGTGATTTTGTAGTTTTTCTGTTTTTGTCTATATAGTTTTTTATTTCAGTTTCCATTATTTATTAACATTAAGTTAAGCTAAATGAAAATTGGACATTTTATTAAATAAGTTTAATATTTATATAATTAAATAAGTTTATTTATTTATTTCAGCTAAAGTTTATTTTATTCCATTTGATTTAGCCCTAATTCTGTGCTGTTAAAATAACCATAAAACAAACTAAATTCTTTCTAAATATTTATTTATTTATTTAAAATATTATTTAATCATTAATAATTAAATCATTATTACATTTTTCTGTCCGACTGGCAAATAGTTTTTAATTTAAATCTAACAGAATTTTACTAGTTCTATGCAGTATTGTAGTATACTGTTATAGTTTTCATTAATATTTTGAATTAAATTTTAAAAATATATTTATTGTTTTAATTTTAGTTAGTTTTAAGTGATTGTGCCTTTTTGTCTATATAGTTAGTTTTTTTTGTTTGTTTTATTTTCAGTTATTTAGGTATATCAAGTTAAGCTAAATGAAAATAGGAAATTTAAGTTAATTACTTTAATATGTATTTATTAAAATAAGTTAATTTTTTATTTCAGTTAGAGTTTATTTGATTTAACCCTAATTCTGTGCTGATAAAACAACCATTCTTTCTAAATATTATTTATTTATTTTAAATATAATTAAATTATTTTTCTGCCCATTGGTAAATAGTTTTTAATTTAAATCTAACAGAATTTTACTAGTTCTATGCAGTATTGTAGTATACTGTTATAGTTTTCATTAATATTTTGAATTAAATTTTTAAAATATATTTTTTGCTTTAATTTTAGTTTTAAGCGATTGTGCCTTTTTGTCTATATAGTTAGTTTTTTTTGTTTTGTTTTAGTTTTAATTATTTAGGTATATCAAGTTAAGCTAAATGAAAATAGGAAATTTAATTTAATTACTTTAATATGTATTTATTAAAATAAGTTAATTTTTAGTTTCAGTCAAAGTTTATTTGATTTAGCCCTAATTCTGTGCTGATAAAACAACCATTCTTTCTAAATATTATTTATTTATTTTAAATATTATTAAATTATTTTTCTGTCCATTGGCAAAGTTTTTAATTTAAATCTAACAGAATTTTACTAGTTCTATGCCATATTGTAGTATCCTTGAGATAATGTTATAGTTTTCATTAATATTTTGAATATTTTTAAAATATATTTTTTTGCTTTAATTTGAGTTAGTTTTAAGTGATTTTGTTGTTTTTCTGTATTTTTGTCTATATAGTTTTTTTATTTTATTTTTATTTTAGCTTCAGTTATGTAGGTACATTAAGTTGAGCTAAATGAAAATAGGAAATTTAATTAAATTACTTTAATATTTATTTATTTAAATAAATTATTTACATTTTTTTATTTCAGTTAACGTTCGTTCGATTTCTTATTAATATTTTGATTACATTATTTTGTTTTATTTAACTTTATTGTATTTTATTTATAAATTGTATTAAATCATTTTTCTGTCCAACTGACAAATAATTTTTAATTTAAATCTAACAGAATTTTATTAATTCTATGCAGTATTATTGTAGTTTCCTTGATATTCTATTATATACTTGATATAAATTTAATTTAATAAGTTTTATTTCAGTTAAAGTTTATTTCATTTCAAATTATTTAGCCCTAATTCTGTTCTGATAAAATAACCATAAAACAAGCTAAATTATTCTTTCTTAATTTCATTCATTCATTGCTGCTGACATAAACACATACCTCCTTTATACCTTGTTTGTCTTAAGGAATGATGTGCTGTTCATTTTGTACTATAAATCCCATAGATTTACATTAAAGGAAAGACACTAAGGCTTAAAGTGAGCTCTTTTGCCATTAAACAGCCACCCCCTAACAACCGTATCACACCCTAGCATTCTTACTTTGACTTTTGCACTGACCCTGCTCATATTTTCTTCAGAAAATGTAAAAATGTATTGTTTTTGCTGTGGTTCAGGTAGGGATGAGTGAACAGGAGAGATGAGCTCGGTTCACCCCTCAAAGCCTGACAGACCCACAGAGAGGCTATTAGCAAACCGAATAAAGAAGTATGAAATGGCATTAGCTGTATCCCACAGCAAACTCCCTACTCTTTCAGGAGATCGTTTAAGCTGTAATCCATGGCTGTAAGCCACACTCGCACTTACACACTCTTGGGGAGTTCTGGAGGGTAATCCACAACTTTATTGAACAGTGTCAACATGACATCTCCATACTTGCACTGACAGGGTTTCCCTTATTATTGTCATTAAAAAGCATTATAGAGGATGCACAAATG
This sequence comes from Labeo calbasu, assembly GCA_019740295.1. Taxonomy (NCBI): domain Eukaryota; kingdom Metazoa; phylum Chordata; class Actinopteri; order Cypriniformes; family Cyprinidae; genus Labeo; species Labeo calbasu. The sequence continues at coordinate 4,960 of JAHKKF010520509.1, read as the reverse complement.
GTGTCTATATACTATATACATACAAGTTAATATTGTGCAAAGGGATGGAGGTTTAATGCATTTCGTGTATGTTTGTGTACACAACATCTTTCAGTGTTGTCACTGAGACATATTGCAGTTCTGAATATGTTTGTTTTGGGGTCAAGGACGAAAAGGGGTTTTCAAAAAGGGGTACCTAGGGTGGTACCCTAAGGTACAAAAGTGAAAAGGTACATCTTTGTACTTTACCTACCCCTAAACGCATCATATTAGTATCTTAAAGGTACATTTTAGTACTTTGAAAGTACATATTTGTACCTTTTCACTTTGTACCTTAGGGTACCGCCCCAGCAACAGAACTGTACCTGTTTTTCTGAGAGTGTATAGAAAAATCTTGTCCGGCATATTTCGAACACTCTCAGAAAAAAGGTACAAAAGCTGTAACTGGGGTCGTACATATTAGGTACTAATATGTACCATTGAGGTACTAATATGCACTCTTTAGGTGTTGATATTTACCTTGAAGATACTAATACACATGGTTTTATGGGTAAATAAGGTACAAAAGAGTGCCTTTTGAAAAGGTACCATACCATTGATAGCTTTTGTACCTTTTTTTCTGAGAGTGAACAAGAATCATTAAATGACATTAAAAGACTCTATTTAAGAATCACAGTGCAGCCCCCAAAAACTAATTAATTGCTGACAAATTAATTTAATCATTTTAAATCTTTGCCACCGTCCTTTAATTATATTTATATCATTAAATGATTATACTTTAATCATTTAAAATATAACAAAATTTGGTATGATCCATTATTGTTTTATATAGTTTAATAAGTACAGGTCAGAATAAGTATGTTGTTTCATTTTTAAATGTATATGTTATGCTGAATAACGATGGAACATTAGTTCACCCATATTTTGACCCTTATTACATTTACATTTACATTTTGCAGACGCTTTTATCCACAGCGATTTACAAATCAGGACAACGGAAGCAAACAAAAGCAACAAAAGAGCAATGATATGTAAATGCTATGACAAGTCTCAGTTAATGCAGTACACATAGCAAGGTTTTTTTTTTTAATTATATAATAAATAAAAAGAAAACAGAATAGAAAAAGAATAGAGCAAGCTAGTGTTAGAGGCATTTCTTTATTTATTTATTTTGCTTTTTGTTAATTGTGTAATAAATAAAAATAGATAAATACAAAAAAATAGATAAATAGATAGAATAAAGAAGAATACAGAAGCAAGTTAGATTTTTAATGTATTTATTTATTTTTATTTGATTCTTGAAGATAGCTAAGGATTTTTCATCCAGATTTCACCCATATTTTATTTTTGACAAATTGACAAATAGTTTTTAATTTAAATCTAATAGAATTTTACTAGTAGTATCTCTGAGATAATGTTATAATTTTTTATTAATATTTTGAATATCCTTTTAATATATTTTTTGCTTTAATTTGAGTTAGTTTTAAGTGATTTTGTTGTTTTTCTGTTTTTGCCTATATAGTTTTTTTATTGTTTATTTTAGCTTCAGTTATGTAGGTACATCAAGTTGAGCTAAATGAAAATAGGAAATCGAATTAAATTACTTTAATATTTATTTAATTATTATTTTTACAAAACACTTTATTTACATAAATGAGAAGTTTACATCTAGAATGAAAATTTCCTGATAATTTACTCACCCCCACGTCATCCAAGATGTTCACGTCTTTCTCCATATTTCTTCATATAGTGGACTTCAATAGGGACTGAATCGGGGGTTGAAGGTTTAAAAAGTACAGAGATTTTATTTTTGATTTTTTTTATAAAGTGACCGATCGTTTCGCTAGATAAGACCCTTACTGCTTGGCTGGTATCATGTAGAGCACTTTGAAGCTGCATTTAAACTGCAGTTTGGACCTTCAGCCTGTTGGCTCCCATTGAAGTCCACTATATAATAAAAATCCTGGAATGTTTTCCTCAAAAAACTTCATTTCTTTTCGAGTGAAGAAAGAAAGACATGAACATCTTGAATGACATGGGGTGAGTAAATTATCAGGAAATTTTCATTTTGGAAGTGAACTTCTCCTTTAATATGCTTTTTATATGTATATAAAATCAGTTTTGCAAATTTAATTTGATGCAGACACCAAAATGGGACGTCTCGTCTTTAACGGTTGGCTGATAGAATAGGTGTTTCTTTGTGCTGGCCTGCAGTTCATCTCAGTGCATCTAAACTCACACACACACACACACACACAGACACTTCCATTCACAAAAATGAACTGTGTCCAAACACTGAGAGGCTGCTGCAATGACTGTTGTTGTAAGTGTTTTTTGTCTCTTGCTGGGTGTAAATAGCATGTTGTGTGTGTTTTTAGTTTATATGAGAGCAATGACTGTCATCATTTTGTGACTTTCTTGCCACTGTGATACTTCAAATACCACTTAGTTTAAACTTTTAGGAGACAGAGACAAATCCAGGTCAAACAGCCAGTGGCAATATAGTGGCATTATTTTGATTTAGGACACAAGGGGACACAAGTTAAAATAATTAAACATTATATAACTTTGCATGTTATTATTTTTATTTTAGTTTTATATATTATAAATTGTATTATTTATTTATTATATATTATTTTAAATTGTTTATTTCTTTTTTTAACAGAGGTTAAAATTTATTATAATAAATGTAATACATTTTTATCTGCATTTCAGTTAGTTTGTTTTAGCACACCTTCAGAGACCAGTTAAAATAATTATAATAACTATAATTATTATCTGCATTTTCACCCTAAATAAATCATTTGTTGTTAATTATTAAATAATAAACTAATCAGTACTTTTATTAATTATTAAAAGTTTTAAAATTAAATTTTTACACAGTTATGCTTATTTATTTTTAAAACAGGTATATTTTAATTCAATTGAAATTTAATTTTTTTTATTTAACTTTAAATGTCATTTTATTTATGATTTAGCATACCATAGGACACAAGTTAAAATAATTCTTTTATATATATTTATGTAGCAAGATTTCAACAAGTGGCCATCATGAGATTTAGACCTTTCTCGTCTTTTTGTGGACCGCTGATTATGGTTGCTTATTTTCATCTCACTTGAGTGTATCATTTCAAACTAATTAATTTTAAGTGGAAAAATGTCAACACACTAAATTTACATAGTGATGTGCCATTACTTCAGGAACACGACGGTATGCTAGCTAGATCACAGATAATGGATTCTAATTAAAAACATTAAAATCTTCATTACATGCAGCACATTACCATAAAAGATGGTGTAGAAGTTAACATGACTCTAATTTTTAGAAAAACAAGCCCAAACATCTCCACACACACACTCGCACAGACACAATGCGAGCGGACGGACAACTTGAGGTCAACAGGTCTGTTGCAGTTGAATATTATTAATAACTCAAAGTCACCCCTCCTGTAAATAACTCTGCCAGCATCTATTATCTTGAATGCCAGCATCTATTATCTTTAACTGTTTGTCATTCTGCTCGTCTGATCGCAGAAAACCCTCGCTTTCTTCCATTTCCATATTAATGGAAACAAATCTTGTATTACCGGAGCTTTATCATTCTGTGGCAAAGCTGCACTTGTAATCAGAGGTGTCATGGTGTAGCTTGTGTTTTTCACCCTTGCTCTCTCCCTATTTTCATTTCTTTCTGTATTATTGTTATTTTTTAAATTTGTCTACTCATCTTTTTAGGACCATAGTCTCATTAGTATGACACTGGCAGGATGGAGGAGGAGAGCAGGTCTTCGCTCTTTCAAGGATGTGTTTTTCTCTCCACATGTCTCCCTTCATTATTCATAGTGCTTTTACCTGTGTGTGTGTGTGTGTGAGGGAAATAGAGTGCATATCTTGATATTCACCCTCCTTGAGCTAAAACATCAGATCTGTGTTGAATTACTGATGTGATCACTGTTATTCTCCAAACGACTATATAGAATTGTAAAACCAGACAGATTATTAGTCGATGCTTAGCTTTTCCTCCTCTTCTCAGATGAGAGTCTAATTAGCTGTGAGATGTGTGCTTGATTGGTTAATTGACTTTCATTGTCTGTGTCTGAGGGATGCGGATGTGTAATTTTTGTTTGAACTAAACCAGCATTTAAAAGTTTCCAGGCTTTATTATCTGTATGTAGCTGTTGTATTTACATTTATTCATCCAGAGCGGCTTACAAATCAGGGAAATACAAGCACGAGGCATTTATCTTAAAGCGACAGTGATTTCTGAAGCAGTGTATTGCATTTTATCAAACGTAGACCAGAAGTGTAGAAAGCTGGAACTGCAAAAGTGCAAAAGACAATAGAATTAAGGATGGATGGATCAAATGTGTATATACACTGGAAGAAATGGCTTTGAAACAATTTGTACTCAAAAACTGCTAGTAAATTTCACAAATAATTACTAAGAAGCAGCACGTAATACGTTAAATTATACATTACATTTTGAAGTAGAAAGACTGAAATAGAATTTTCACTTTACATAAGGTTTTATTTGTAACATTGTTTCACCCAGAAATGAAAATGACCTATTATGTACTCACCCTCAAGCCATTCTAGGTGTATATGACTTTATTCTTTCAAATTAATACAACTGGAGTTCAATTAAAAATGTCCTAGCTTGTCCACGCTTTATAATGGCAGTGAATGGGTGTTAAGATTTTGAAGTCCAATAAAGTGCATCCACTCATCATAAAAAGTACTCCATATCGCTCTGGGGGGTTAATAAAGGGCTTCTGACGCGAATCGATGTGTTTTTGTAAAAAAACATATCCGTATTTAAAGCTTTATAAACTGTCGTACGCACGCTCACAAGAGAATGGCGTTCCAGCAGATGACGTTGGACGTAGGCGGTGCAGTGGAGAGAGCAAAACAAAACACTGGTCACAAATTAGAAGTACAAAATGAGGATTTGTAAAAAATAAAAAATAAAAAATATATATATATA
>JAHKKF010520506.1:3943-22926 GCA_019740295.1 Labeo calbasu | reverse complement strand
GGGGCGGCTTGCAATCTCATTTCCAGAGAGGCATGTTTGAGGCCGCAGAGACGACCCCGCTGTGAAAGCACCGTTGGGCCTGGCGGTGTTCTCATATAGGACATCTGCTCAACGAGGCCTTGGTTTTCTGCTTCTCATATGACCAATGCATTTATCAAACTCAGCCTGAACCAATATCACACTGTCACATAGGAGCACATGGCATTCTATCACTACGAAGGTCTCTGACAGGACAAGTCCTTTCCTATTATTGTCTTCCTGTGGATGTGTGTGTGTTTTTTCAGCTAGTTGAATGCTTGTACGTGTGCCGCCCGTGTCCGTCTCCTCTGAACTCTCATAGATCCATTGAAATTTGATCAGTATGCTTCTTCACTTCTTAGGCCCAAAACATACTGATTGTAAGTATGTGAAGAAATGATTCTAACAAAGTTTGATTTCATGCATTTAAAAATGTAATTTCTATCATAAATTTTTGTTTTCTTCTATGGCCATCTATTGTTGTAGCGACTGTTCAAATAATACATAGATTGGTAATACATAGATGATTTTGATGAATGAATATCAATTCTTAAATACCAAGATTAGTCTATGCTGTTTCTGATTGATGCTGGAACAAAACTAAATCACTAAACAGTATTTCTAACAAACATCTCCCATCCAATAATCGCAATGAGCTTTGTGATTTGTTATTTTTGATGTGAAACAAAGTCTCAGGTTTCAGGTTCTGTCAGTTTTAGCTGAAACACCTTTACAAGAGTGCATTACTTGCATTTACAAGATCAAAAATACAGTAATATTGTGAAAAATGATTACAGTTTAAAATAATGGTTTTCTTTTTTTCATATATTTTAAAATATAATTTATTCCTGTGATGCATCAGCCATTACTAGGTCTTCAGTGTCACATGATCCTTCAGAAATCTTTCTAATATGCTGATTTATTACTTTAATTATCAATGTTGGAAATAGTTGTGCTGATGAATATTTTTTGGAACCTGTGATTCTTTTTTCAGAACTCTTAGATAAATAAAAAGTTAAAAAGAACAGCATGTATTCAAAATCTAAATCTTTTCTAACAATGTAAGCCTTCGCTATCACTTTTTATCAATTTAACACATCCTTGTTGAGTAAAAGTATTAATTTCTTTCAAAAACAATAGAAAGAATACAAATTTACTGGCCACAAACTTTTAAATGGTAGTTCATATTGTTACAAAAGATTTCTGTTTTATATAAATTGTGTTCTTTTAAACTTTTTATTTATTAAAGAATCCTGAATAAAAGTATTACAGGTTTCAACAAAATATTAAGCAGCACAATTGTTTTTAACATTGATAATAAATCAGCATATTAGAATGATTTCTGAACGATCATGTGGCTAGAAGATGCTGAAAATTCAGCTTTGCGTCACAGAAATAAATTACGTTTTAAAATATATTCACATAGAAAACAGTTATTTTACACTGAAATAATCTTTCACAATATTACTGTTTTTTTCTGGATTTTTGTTTAAATAGCTGCAGGCTTGATGAGCATAAGAAACTTTAAACATTAAAAATCTTACTGATCCCAAACTTTGAATGACTGTGTACATATTTATTATATTTTTACCTGCTCTTACTCATCTGTTGATGAGGTCTTATCTATTGTATGTTTGAATACATTTATCATGAAAACAAGTTTGATTTTTATATTTCAACAACAAATTGGAGTAGAACTATAGTTATCACTGATAAAAAAACTTCCTTATATGTGACCCTGGACCACAAAATCAGTCATAAGGGATATTGTTTAAAATTGAGATTTATACATCATTTATAAATAAGCTTTCCATTGATGTATGGTTTGTTATGATAGTTCAATATTTGGCCGAGATACAGCTATTTGAAAATCTGGAATCTGAAGATGCAAAAAAATCACCTTTAAAGTTGTCCAAATGAAGTTCTTAGCAATGCATATTACCAATCAAAAATTAAGTTTTGATATGTTTATGGTAGGAAATTTACAAAATATCTTCATGGAACATGATCTTTACTTAATATCCTAATGATTTTTGGCATAAAAGTAAAATCGATCATTTTGAGTCATACAGCGCATTGTTGGCTATTGCTACAAATATACCCTTGCTACTTAAGGCTGGTTTGTGGTTCAGGGTCCCATATGCAGTTTAAATGTTTGTATAAAACTTAACTATTATATCTAAAAATAACATAGCAATTGAATTTAATAGTTTGTACTCTGCTGTTAATTTTAACCTTTAGTTTGTTTAGTGATGCATCAACTGACAGGGTTCCCTCTATAGTTTACAGCATTAGTAGAGATATTGTTTTCCTTAAGAAAAATCAGCATGTATTTTAGCTGATATATATCCTTTTTTATCATACACAATTATACACAATTTTCCATATTTATTTAAGTATTGCATACTTTTTTTTATAATAAACCCAATTTCCACTAGCCCATTTAACTTAAAAAAAAAAATACAAACAAACAAAACAAAAATAACACAATATGTAGAGTATTTAGTGAGTATGTAAATCAGGACCATGTCCATGCTGTGCAATGGCCATACATTTCCTACTTGTGTAGAATATCACTTCACTAAAACAGTGTGGGAATTGATTTAGTAAGGGGGTAAAATGCATGTATGTATGTGCATATATGTCTGCTAAAGCAAAAAGTCAACTGGCAATCCATGCTGTTGTCCGCGGGCTACTTCTTGCCCCACCGTAAGAGTGAGACACAGAGATGGTGCAATTGTGGGGAGCTGACATGCTCTCCTCCCTTCACTTTGTCATTCAGCAGAGGCCGTTTGAGGCTGGGTGCTCCTGTGGAGAAGGGGCCACAGTGTCTCTGTGTCCCGCTCCTGATGCCTGGAGCGCTCAATTACTATTTATATGCTGATCTTTGACAGCTCACTGCTGCCTGACGCACATACACTAGTGCAGAGATGTAAGACACTCGTGCTTTGAGTTCTGTCTCGTACTGAGAGAAACCTCAGGATGGAAGAACTAACTTCCAGATCTCACTCACGGACGCTTACTGGATGTTTATTCAGCTTCTCAGGCACTTGTCCCAATATATATTCAGTATATGAAGTTCACATGAACTGTCTTGGAAACAGTTCTACTTTTCAAATTCCTTTTTTTACAGAAACTTTTAATCTTAAATGATGAAAATCCATCTTAAATAAATATTCAAAAAATATTTTTATAAATATGGTCACTTCTAGTAACCATTTCTGTATTTATAGTGGGGATTTTTGTTAAAAGATCATTTGAGAGGGTCATCATAAAAATTAAGACTCTAGCCCCCATGACCATAAAGAGGAAAAGCGGTTTGGAGAATGGATAAATGAATCTTATAAATTATAACCTTGACAAATTACGTCCCTGAAAAAAATGGTGTTTTTAGAGAATATGTTTTGTAAGAAGGCCCGAAAGTGCCTGCTTATAGTTGAAGAAACACCTTCATACCTTTATTTTAATATCTAAATCTTATAAACAAACCAGTGTAAAACATAACAAGTACATCCTGCAATTCTTACTCTTGTCTTGTGTTTTTACCACATGGAAAGGGAGACCGAAAGCCTTCTTTTGTCTGAAGGGGAAGGTAGACTGCTTTCCTTCGGTCATCAAGGGTAATAGAGTCCTCAAACTGTAGCAGGAAGATTGAGAGTCTCATAAATTAGACGAGAAGAAGCATAACTGCAGGACACCCAATTCATATAATCTAGCTGAAGAGTTGATTAGACTCTCATTCACTACAAGGACTGGAATATAAAGAACTAGCTCAGAGTGCAACTCTTCCAATGAGAGGAGGACACTAAAGAAAAGATTCATAGTACTTGAAGCTGCAGTGTCCAGTTTAAGAGATAATATAAGGTATTATAAATCATTTATATCTTAGGATACATAAAAAGTGTGCTACAGTTCTATAGAGTAAAGAAAAAGATGTAGATAAGCAGAAACCAACTGGCTTGTGCAGTTTATTCTTTTGTGTTGTAGCTGGCTCACCTTCAGAAAGCTAATTGGACAGATGTTCAAAGTAGGAGTGGAAATGTCGGTCAGTTAATTATCAACCACTGAGCACAAATGCAGGAATAGATGTGCTGTGACCCTTCAAATGCACAAGCTGCGACTTACTCTGCAAGTTGAAATGCTTTATTGTGACACATGACAATGTATGACTGTATGACAGTACAAGGATAAAATCGACGGACTCCAAAATTGGAGAACCATTTTTTCTTGACACGAGAAGACATTGTTCATGTACTGCGGTGTGATTATGTGGTTAAATTTGCTTATTTAGTGTTGTGCATTCACTGTGAATTAGCTGTTGAAAACAGCTTGTTATTTTGAGTTGGAGAAAGTGAACAGAAAATTCTGTCATCATGTGTGGGATTTGCATCACGCACAACAGACCTCATTTCAAACAAGGGATGAATAGTTTACTCCAATATTTTATTTTGCTTCATGAAAGTCTATGTTGCTCAAAATCCTGTTGATAAATAGGTTTAAAGTGCGTTTTCAACATGTTTTCTCCTGAGTTCAGCATGTGATGCGCAAAACTCTACTTTCAGTGCTATTTTTGGGTCGTTCCATCACACTACCCCCCGTTCAATGGGGATTCCTAACCTTTAATATGGGTGCTGGAATAAATACGCACCACAGACACAGGATGGGTAAAAAACAGGTCTTACATAAAAAGATTTTGAAACAAATTTCACGATTTGATTCGATTCAATTCAATATAGATTATTTTTGATATACATCAGGTTGTGCCACATATATATATATATCAGAAAATGCCACATTTTCTCAACTAATGCTGTAAAATATACATGAGAGTTAGTTGGTTCTATATTACTATAATTTTGAACGTTAAAATTAGCTGATTAGTACACAATGCTTAAATTACACCCAGTGAAGTTTTTAATCATAATAAAGTTACAATTACATTATTATATTTCTTCTTCAATTCGTTTTTTTTTAAATATATACATTTAAATGGTGGCTGTCATGAAACCGATTTATTCAAACATAAATTAAACATTGCTAAACAGTAAAAAAATATAATGGATGTGTTATATGAAGTTATATAGAGTTCGTTTTTCTAGCTGACTAACAAAGCTATGTTCACCGAATATGTTTTTTTCGGAGGTAAATGTGACATTGCGTAACATTGTTTACAAGCTGTTATAGTGACGTTTTTGCGCGGTTGAAACACTGATTGAGTGATTACATGAGACATATACTTAATTTTAAAAAAAGTAAATTAGACACTTCTCACTATACTCCTCCTCTAGCAACACCAGAACATTTTGGATGCTGTTAGATCCGAAATGATTGTCTTGGTCTCTTGAGACCACAATATGGATTCCCAGAAGTCTATATTTTGTAATTATGGGCCTTGGATAAGGTTAAATGAGTTTATTGTGCTTTGTCTACAGTAGGTAATTCAAGTAGTGACAAAAATCGTGCATGTCACTTCTGCAGGCTATGTCGTACTCTTTGAGATAAAGTGTCACTCTTTTCATTGCTTTTGCTGGCTCTGAGACACTTGCATGACATTTCTCCTGCTCTTTATCTAGCAAAAATTCACACATCACTATGAGTATAAGTCAGTAGGTTATATGACACTTTTAATTGTCAGGAAATTACTTGACTTTAAAAGTTTTGGTTCAATATACTTACCTGTTGATCAAAAATGGCCTTAAACCTTTTTTGTTTTGTTTTGTTTTATTTAGTAACTTTCAGGAGGGTGTACTCATTTTTGCAACACAACATTTTATCACCTTGGTAAGAAAATCTTATTTTCCTGAATAATTTTGACATTCTTCTTTGGTAATTGATCAAGCAGGCTTGTTGGAACATTATATCTCCAAAGTACCCTAACATGTCTTCTAAGTAAAGAGTAATTACTGAATTTGCTAAGTTTTAGAGGGGGTGTACTCATTTATGCTGTGCACTGTACCTTCAGATGTTTATACACTTTTTTTATTTTATTCTGAAACGCCGCTTCTCTTGAACGGAGGTGCTACAGCGATCTGTCGCTCCACATTAAACAGCATTTATTGTTTGAGTACTGTAATAAAATGGATAGAATTTTAAATCTGAGACTTTGTTTCGTATCAGAAGTAACAAAGCACAAAGCTTACTGTGATTTATTGGATGGGAGATGCGCTACAATGTTCCATTCATTAAATGAAAACAGGCTAGTCTAATCAATTCTTGGGATTTAAGAATCAATATTGTTTTGTTAAAATTAAAATCGAGAAATCTATGTGTTTTTTTCCCCAGCTGTAGTATTTTGTGTCCAAAAATGAAAGACAGTAGAGTCCAGAGGGAAGCTTGCTTTATTTTCCAAAAAACACTGCACACATCATAATAAAGAAGTTTTGCTTTGTACAATTGAATGGCTTTGTTTTATTATAGATCAAACTTTAAATCAACACAAAGTTCAGCTACAGCACTAGTACAACTTAAAAACTTAGTTTAAAAAGTTGTTTGTTAACAAATTCTGCTTTTACACTCTCTGAGGCTTCTCAGATGCCTGAGCAAGGTGGCTGTTTATTTAAAAAGTATGCGAATGTTAAGAAGTTTGAACATTTCTAGAGCCTTGAAGTATATCTTAGTTACCTGAGGAATCTCTTGTCCTGGTTGAAGGGGATTCTTAACGTACACTTTGAAACTACCGACGCTTGGCAGGTTCTTGCAAGAGCCCGTCTTTACTTTCACACTCCCACAGGCCTTTGATGTCAGCACGTCATTTTGAGATTTCTTGTAGTTTAAATTTGGGTTTGAGGTTGTTTTATTCCATTGCTTACTCGTACAGACGTTATATACAAGCATATGTGTGTGTGTATTTGTTTGTTTGCCACCCAAAGCTCCACATAAACCCCTGCGAGTCATTTAGATTATGCTTCTCATCGTCTCGCCGTCTCCATTTACCTCTTATGCGAACTGAAAACCTCCTCATCCCAGACGCATTATATGTAATCACCATCCTAATAGATAATTTTGTTGCGTGGCTTTTGTGGGCTCTGCCGTCATTACGGCTTCAAAGAAAGCCCTCTGAATGGGTTATGTCCTGTTGTTAGAATCAATGAGCTGCGAATTATTCCGTACAGAGTGAGTTAAGAACACAGAAAAGGACCACGCAGATAGCTCTCAGTTAGAAAACAGTGGCTAAAAGTATTACGGACATGTCATGTGTGTGTATGACTCTGCATCAGGGTTGGGAACTGAAAACTGGATCAAAGCAAACTAGGACTTTTTGATGCAGTCAGTGTCCAGCGTCATCAACGACACAATTGTGATATTTTGGTTTCATGCAACAGTTCAATAAACAAGAAATTAATCGAGAAACGTACTAATATTTCAGACAACGGTAGCTTGTCTATTGTTGCTCCACCAATGTAAATGCGTACAATAAAGCTGCTGCACATCTCTTTGCTAGAGTGAATGACTCACTTGTTTGTTCTGGAATGAATCAGTGAGTTTTAACGAATCGTTTGAGTGACTCACTATGAAAGTTGGTAATGCTAGCAATCAAACATGTCAGTGTTGGTTCAGTTTTATTTATTGGAGCCTAAATAAATAAAGGCATTGTTTTTAATATTAAACCAACTCTGGGAACCCTGTGAGGCATCAGCTTAGGGAGGACTCTGCATTGACAGAAAATGAAAGATTCATAAGAGCTTTGTGGCTCTAGGTTGACTTTCAAGGAGGCTGGCGGTAATAACATTTACAACAGTCGAGAAGGCTTTTAATTTCAGCATCCCACCTTTCTCCCCCCACGTTCTTATCTCAGTCTTTCTCCACTTATCAGCGCTGTCATTCTTCATAAGTGCCACGCGGGCTAATGAAAGCATCGTCTGTGACAAAAGTGAATCAAAGTAGGAAGTTGTGTGTGCTTACCTGGAAGTGGAATGGAGATACACATTTGGACACAGCCTGTGCCAGCTCCACCGCTGCCGGAGAAAAGAGATACTCAGTCAAAACAAATTAACGACATGAAGGGAGGCAGTTTTCAAAGGTCAAATTCTCTTTCCCCTCTTTTCTTTCCACATGTCTTCATCTATTATTTATTCTCGGTGATCTTCACTGTTATTGGACCATCAAACAGATGTTTATTTCCTGAGTAAATGTGAAATGAAAACCACTATTGGTGGAATTGCTATTGATATTTTCTTTTTTAGAGAGCCCACAGCTGCTGCATGAAAGTGGTCTTGATGTTCTTGCTGGTTTGGCGGTTACATCAGTCTATTGAGGGTTGTTGTCAGTAGGAGATTGAACTGGAGAGTGGAAACCGACCCAGGGTTCGTTAACAGTAGTCCTCCACATAACAACTAGCATTGAAAAAGGCAGAATGAGCTGTTCTTAAACATGATAAGAGGACATAATGGTCCTGATAAGCACATTCAATTACATTTCAACTGAAATGAAGTATCATTTGAAACTGCAGCAGGTAAACTGCAAATGGCTTGCATGTTGATGCAATTTGCAATGGAATTAATAAAAGATTAGTACTAATAGAGCTGTAAGCTCACACATTAAAACAAGCTTTTAATTGAATAAATAAAGGTTTGCATGTAGAATTATAGTTTACAGGTTCGATATGATACGATATCATTTCATGCATTCAGGGATTCTTTAATTACCTTGTGTGGCGGGATGAGCAAACGACAGACACAGTGGGCGTGAAATCCCCTGTTTATTTTATCCAAAATAAACGAGATCTGGTGTGCTCGTCGTGCTGGGGGTTCCGTGAAGGAGGGACAGTGTTCGGAAGAAAAGGGTCCAGGTAAGGGGCGGAGTCCGGCGGCCACACACGCTCCCCTCTCAGGTCCGAGGCTCTAGGGGCGGCTAGGGGCTTCCTTTAGCGGCTACGTCCTCCTTGGCTCACGGCACTTCTGGGGATTCAACGGCCTGGCATCCTTGCCCGTCAACCGTCTAATGCAGAGGTGTCAAACTCAGGTCCTGGAGGGCCACAGTCCTGCAGAGTTTAGATGCAACCCTAATTAAACACACCTGATCCAACTAATCAAGTCCTTCAGGCTTAATTGAAAACTGCGTAGTATGTGTGTTGGAGCAAGGTTGGAACAAAACTCTGCAGGTCTGCGGCCCTCCAGGAACTCGATCCCCTCAACGCTTCCTTCCTGGACTCACGAGGACATCAGCGTGCATACACAGTCTTTGCATAGTAACTAACGTTTAACTGTGGTATTTGTAAGACAATAGAAGCAGTGCATTACTGTTTTTAATGTCTCATATCGCAAACTGAGATAATAATGAAACTCTATAACTATACACTACTGTTCAAAATGAATAGAAAAAGATGAATAAAAAGTTCAAAAGAACAGCAATTATTTGCAACAAATTAAATTAATGCATCCTTGCTGAATAAAAGTATTAATCTGTTTCAAAACAAACAAAAAAAAAAGCAAAAAGCAAAAAAAACTTACCAACTTCAATCTGGTTCAAAATAAAATGATTCACTAATTTGAAGTCTGTGTGGGTTTTTAATAGCAAAATAGTTTCCAACACAGTTATATTCTAATATTGTTTGCTGTATTCATTCTAAATTAGACCTCTGTTTTTCAAGTTGCTTAGCTTGTATTGTAGCTACACTTCTAAAATAGCTTCGCCAAAATCTGTACTTCAACCCTCCTCTTTCTCCAGATGTACTGTATGCATGACTTGGAAGTTAGTTTGACACACATTTGGCATGAAGTTTTACAGGCATTTGGATATAATTATTGAAGTGAAGGAGGGCCCCTTATTTTATTCTGAGTCTGCATGTGTGGTCATGTTTGTATGTATATTTCTTTCTCTCTCTCTCTCTTTCTCTTCTTTTTATTGAAATTGATAAATCTGAGGACTTTTGAAGCTTTTAGAACTATGAACTTGTCCTGCAGTCAAAAGCAGTTTGTGAGACACTTGACACTGACTCAAATGACTCTGTATCGACCAAAACATCAAGATGAGAGACGCTAGCGTCCGGTAGAACGTCATTGCTGTGACAAACAGAGCTGTAGTTGAAAAATCTCATTGCTGTCCTTTAAACTGGCCAGGCTTGAAGCCTGTGGCTGTGTGAAGAATAGTGTTTAGCCACCATTACTTCTCTCTGACCTTGTGACGACAGCAGCGGGAACGAGAGCCGGGTTACAGTTGAAAGTTTTGGACAGTGATGGCTGGATGTCACCTCCAACTTAAAGCTGAATTATTTAGTTGTTCTTCTCCAAGTACTGGTCTTTTTTTGCTTTTCTCTCTCATCTTAAAAGTTTTCAGCATCTCCCCAAAACTGCATGATTAAACAGAGCAGAATTGCATAGTCATAAGAGTTATACAAAGAAAGCGCGTTTAAAAATCACTGGCTTCGCCAGCTATAATGAACCTCGATGTTCATTTGCTGTTCATTTCTGTAGGATATGAATATGGAGGAAAGGAAAACGATGTTTCCTTAATGAACTATTCTGAGAGACGTTCTCATTTCATACCACTGAAGTTGTGTGTCTTCCGGGAGTGGGGAAAGGAAACATGTCGGCGATCCTGATTAATACGGTGGCGATGTTTTGATAGCGAGTCGCGCTTTGACTTTTGCCATTATTCACGCCTACCAATCGATTCAGCCTGCTTCTGTCACAGAGACGAAAGTTGACTTTTACTTATAATTAAAGCAATCTAGATGCAAATCAGGGCAAATACGAACTGCATATTGTGTTATGAAGCCTGCCATGCTCTCGGGAACGCCATGTCATTACTGGCCGCCCTTATCAGGCATGCCACACACACATACACACACTCGCACGTTTGCATATAAATATAGGCCCTCATCTCGTAACGAACAACATCTTTTTTTTTTATGCATGTGCGCAAATTTAACTGATATTTTGAAGCACTCCCTTTGATTAGTTGCATTCATAAAGTCTTAAAGCTTGTAATTGTCACTCTCAGAGCGGTGAAACCTGTCTGCATACATTCACAGCTGGGTCCTAATGTCAGATGACACCATTAAAAGCCGTTATCCCGTCAAGAGCGATCCGTCTCGTGCTCCTCTTGAGAAGCCTAAGGACTTGAGTATAAAATCATAAGTCCTCTGCTTTCCAGAGACTACTGGAGTCTCAAAATTAGTCGTTTCAAAAAGATAGAAGTGAAGCCAATCATTTATGAGCGTCGTGGGACACAAATTGTCAGGACTCTTTTGTATTATTAAAGTTATTCTTATACTTCACCTTAGAAATGTGCCCTAGACCATTCTTGTAAAACTTTTAAGAAGTTGAAACCCCATTAGTTGATAGTTTTAGTGGTCATATCTTGAGGAATCAAATTTCTTGCCTTGATCTTTTGAGATGAAAGAGTTGGTTGTACTATAAAAACATACTGTAAGCTGCAAAATGGCTTGTTTTGTTCCTCTACAATTGTCCGACATCAGACGGATCACTGCGTTTGAACACATACACACAGTTTTTTTTTTTTTTTTTTTTTTGCCAAGATCATTTCAGTCTGATCTTAACAGTTTGTTAAAAGGATAGTTCAACCAAAAAATAGCAGTTCTGTAATTTACTCACCCTTGTGTCAATCCAAGCCTGACTTTCTTTCATCTGTGGAAAACAATTGAACATAATTTGAAGAGTGTCAATGTTGTTGGTACATACAATGAAAGTCAGCAGGGTCCAATGCTGTTTTGACTTTCATTTTGTAGACAAAAACAGTTCTTCAAAGTATCTTCTTTTGTGTTCTGCAAAAAAGAAAAAGTCGTACAGGTTTGGAACGCCATGAGGATGAGTAAATGGTGACAGCTTGTTCTTTTTTCATTCAAAAACTAAATTGGAAGTGAGTACATGCAGTGGAGTTCTGCATTTTATTTCACATACAAAACTTTTACATAGACCTGTTTAATTCTGAGGGTCTGAGAGAGAGTGAAAATTGTTATATTTTGAAAATATTTACATTGTATATATTTATATTCATATAATTGGTCTTATATATGAATACATTTTAATATATAAACTAGGGTTGTCTAACGATCAATCGCGATTAATCGCATACAAAATAAAAGTTTGAGTTTGCCTAATATATGTGTGTGTACTGTGTGTAATTATTATGTATATATAAATACACACAAATGAATGTATATGTTTAAGAGAGATATGTTTATGTACAAAATATTTTTATATATATATATAATATAAATTATGTAAAAATTATATTAAATGCATGTACTTGTAAATATTTCTTAAATATATACATGAACGTGTTTGTATTTATACATACATAGTAATTATACACAGTACACACACATATATTAGGCAAACTCAAACTTTTATTTTGTATGCGATTAATCGTTTGACAGCCCTCTAAACATAACATATTTTCTTAAATATATACATGCATATATGTGTGTTTATATATGCATAATAAATATACACGTACACACGCATATATTATGTAAACAAAAACTTTTATTTTGGATTCGATTAAGTTAAACAGCCGTACTGACCTTAGGGTGAAAATGGATGATCCATTTAAGTACTTGTATCCCCATTATTTAATTTTTAAAGTATCTTTAACTGTAAATTTAAGTGTTTTAACGCCTCCAAATGGGCTTTCTGTAATGGGTACATCAAGGATGACGGGAAAAGTGATTTTTCTAGGATTTTTTTAAACACAGCAGCCCAAACATGTCTGTCTGCATCAAGAGGTTGATAATTACAATCTTTATCATTCTGAGGTAATAAACATCTCCAGATTTAGCCCGGCCCTCTCACATGTTTACTCTCTGCATTTAGAAATCCATTTTAATTTTGCATCTCAATGCTGCAGCTGTTTTTGGACGCTATGTGTCAAATGAGAGACGGAGAGAGTGCAGAAAGACGCGAGCGGGAGAGGACGGCCAGCAGAGATTGAGAGGCTGGGTGTGTGTTTGTGTTTGGCTTCCCATCACTTCCTATCTAATTACCACACACACATCATTAGGAGGATCCAAACAGCAGCACAATACACAGGGAAACGAGTCATTACCAGCTAGGTGGGAATCAATTAATGCCTCATTTTCGGTTTCATTGTGCACATTCTAATTAAACAGGCAGTTTGGAAAAACAGTCAGGCCTCTTTCTGTTTTCTCTCAGACATGCGGGCGGGCTGGTGAGAAGGGCTGGCGTTCAGTGACACCAGCGGTTATTATGTTAGCATGGCTCAAAAAGCAAAACTAAAACTCACATTTGCACACTTCTTACTTTGCCTAGCCTTTGTTTGATTCTTTCCAAGACTGGTACATATGTAAAGTATATATATTTTAGTTTAATATCAATTTGGTACCCAAGTACCATTACTTTTAACATCCCAAGATGGCATTTTTTTATGCATGCATAGTGTTGTATGTCGGCTCATTTTGTTTTAATGTGTGCAGCCGTGAGCGACTCTAAAGGCATCGCAAGAAAATCCACATCTAAATAAATCCAAATGAAGGGTGTGAATAGGGCGGTTAGAGGTTAATGTGGTGATAATTATGAATGTGATTTCCTCTTGGCTGAGAACCTGGAAATTGAAAGAGGGGGAGGGTTACGGTGTGATCATATCTAATGCATTAACTTAATGACGAGATTCAGACTCTGCCATTCTCATGCTTTATTAAACTCCACGCCGCTGTCATCTTTCTCGCCAATTTCGTCCAGAGGTTGAATATGTCACTGCTTAACCAAACACACACACACACAGTCTCCCCTGCCATTTTCTCAATTGACTTCATCCTGACTGAGGTACCATGTTTATATATCTGTTTTTATTTGTCATGCTTGATTTAGTGGAACTGAAGTGTGAAAAAGGTTTAGAGCTAACACGCAATGGTCGGAAATGTGATTGGAGAGGCTTCAAGGAATAGTGCACGTAACCTTGAGAACTTACTGTTCTTTCTGAGCCATCACTGCCGCTAAGGACATTTGTCACAAGGGTTAAAGTCACCTCCAGTACTGCAAGGTGATCTGATCTTAATGATTGACAGCCCACAGCCATAACCAGTGTTATTCAGTGTGAAAATGTTATTTTGTGGTTTCAAAAACACTACCACTCAAAAGTTTTTGAACAGTAAGATTTTTAATGTTTTTTAAAGACGTCTCTTCTGCTCACCAAGCCTGCATTTATTTGATCTAAAGTACTGATACAAAAACTGTAACATTTAGAAATATTTTTACTATTTAAAATAACTGTTTTCTATTTGAATTTGATTTTAAAATGTAATTTATTCCTGTGATTTCAATATTTAGCATCATTACTCCAGTCACATGATCCTTTAGAAATCATTCCAATATTTTGATTTATTAGGGAAAAAAAAACGGTATGTTGAAAACGGCTGAGTAAAAATTTTTAGGTTCATTTTATGAATAGAAACAGCATTTGTCTGAAATTGAAATCTTTTGTAACATTATAAATGTCTTTATTATCACTTTTTAATCAGTTTAAAGCATCCTTTCTAAATAAAAGTATTAATACCTATAATTTCTTTCACAAAAGCTTTGATCATAGTAAAAGTATTTCACAGTATTACTGATTTTGCTGTATTTTGGATCAAATAAATGCAGGCTTGTTGAGCGAAGAGAATTCTTTAAAAAAATAATAATAATTAAAAAACTTTTAGTAGTGTAGGTATGATGTAAAGGCTTTTCGATTATTTAATTAAATAATTAAAATGTATGTTAATAATATATATATATATATATATATATATAATTTTTATTTTTTATTTTTTTTACTTCGTTACTGTTCATTTTACTGTAATCTATAAGTTACAGTTAATTCAGAAATGCTTGAAGTTTATGTGGCGCTTTTTTTTTTTTTTTGGTAATTTAATTTGTTAATATTTCTGTCAATGTTGAAGTTGACTTGACTAACGATTACCAAACAATTCACGATTTGTCATGAATCCAAACAAGACAGAAAATAAATTGATCCTGTGTGTATCTGAATACATGAATCTCACAGACAAAATCTCACTTTTTTCACCTCTCTGTGGTGTATCAAAGCGATCAACGAGACTTTGGTTCTAAGCTCAAATACGTGTTCACTCTTTCATTTGCTTTCACTGCTTTGCCTGTTTGCACCTCGCTAAATTGCTTTTTGTGACACTATCTGCAACGCTTTTCATGTGGAGGTCAAAGCGGCACACAACGCTTGTGTTGAGAGGTGCGCTGAATCCCTGACTCACATAAAATGTCTTTTATTTCGCCTTTTGTTTTGTAGTATCTTCACGAAGGTATTTTTAAACTGGCCACTGAACTTTCATTTGCCGTTAACTCATGGTTCACACGTTGTTTTCCGCTACCCTCATAACTCATGATCTGCTCCTAAACAGCAAATAGCAAGGCTTTGATTATTACGGCGTGTTTTGACAACTCGCTAAATTACTCCCGAACCCTTTCAGTCAAATTGCCTGCATTATGTGCAGCCGTAAACATACAAATTGCACAACGCATTTGTTATTACCCATAAACAAAGACCCCTGTAGTCTGCATTCCAGCGGTGAATCTAAATCCTCTCAGCCACTGAAGGTGCCTCCGCCGCTTATTTACATACTCCCTTCTTACCTGAATGGACAGATCATTGGCGGCAACATCAGAGTACTTGGGTCTCCTGTAAAAAGCCAGGCTGTGTGTCATCTGGAGGCATTAGCCAGAAAGGCTGTAATGTTTAATGACACACACGCCGTTGATACCGCTCTCGCTCTTAGTTTCTGCCCTCTAATGAGATGTTCTTCTCTTTGCGTGGACGAGGGTGCTTCAGGGAGAATGTTTTGACTGAAGTGTCTGTCACAGCTTTGGCCGGGATCGCTGCGGAAAGTGCAGCATTAGCAGAAAGGCTCCTGGTATCATCACGGGTGGGATGCGGCATGGAGCTGACGAATGGCACTCTCTCTAGTCCCGTGCCTGTGTTTGGTGACCAGTGACAGATGGCTCTACTTATACCAAGGGGTTATGCTGTTAGCCATCAGTATATGCCTTTTTATACTCTCGATTCAGCAATGTACCTTTGATTGATTATCGCAAAGTATAATATTTCAGCACAGCATGCGTAAACGGGAACGCCGGAGGTCCAGTGCTCATTTTGGTGTTGTATCAGAGAGGATTTGCCCCAGCGGTTTCTTGAAATACGGCAGGCCATTATTTTGCAGCGTGCTATTGGAGAAGTGCATAATGAAGGTTGACCTCAGAGAGATACATTTTGCCGGTATTAATGAAGACCGCCATGTGTAGCCATCACAGAGGAAGTTGACTGGCCACATGCGTCTTGTTAGCAGGAGGTTCAGGTGAGGGGTGAAGTGATTTGCATGGTCCCTCATCTGCCTGAAGGCCTGACAGTGGACTCGACCGTGCAATTAAAGACCTGCAGTCTGAGAAGTTCACTTGTGGTTTGAGTTTGGGTGGGAGAGCCTGTCTTATTCCTTCAGTAACTACTTGTCATGGTTGTACACTTTTTATCTGATGTCATTTGCATATGGTTTTAATTTTTACGTTCGTTGTTGAGTTACATTATATCTATACATTATGTATTGCAATTTTTATTTTTGTAATAAAAAAGATTTTTATTGTTTGCATTTATTTGATCCAAAGTACAGCAAAAACAGTACAATTTTAAAACATTTGAATATATTTTAAAATGTAATTTATTCCTGTGATTTCAAAGCTGAATTTTTAGCATCATTCCGCCAGTCACATGACCCTTCAGAAATCATTCTGATATTCTGATTTGCTGCTCAAAAAAAAAAAAAAATCTTATTATCATTATTATGCGGAGAATTTTTTTTTCAGGTTTCTTTGATGAATAGAAAGTTCAGAAGAACAGCGTTTATCTGAAATAGAATTTTTTTAACATTTTAAATGTCTTTATCATCACTTCTGAAAATTTTAAAGCATCCTTGCTAAATAAAAGTATTATTTTCTATAATGTATACTGACCCCTAGCTTTCGAATCAGTAGTAAAAGTAGCAAATCGGCATATTAGAATGATTTCTGAAGGATCATGTGACATTGGAGATTGGACTAATGATGCTGAAAATTTAGCTTTGATCACAGGAATAAATTAAATTAAAAAATATATTCAAATAGAAAGCAGTTATTTTAAATAGTAAAAATATGTCATAATATTACTGCTTTTACTGTATTTTGGATCAAATAAATCCAGGCTTGGTGAGCAAAAGAGACTTCTTTAAAAAAACATTTAAAAATCTTACTGTTCAAAAACTTTTGACTGGTAGTGTAGCATTCAGGTACTTTTTGTGTTTTTATTATTATTATTATTATTATTTTCTTTTTCTGTCTTTTTTTAAATTGTGCTAGTTTAAGTTTAAGGAAATTATATTACTCTGCAAACTCTTTGAAAGAATTTTATTTTTTTGTTGTCAGTCTGAATTATTAAACTGAATTATCTAAAGCAAGCTTTAAAAACCTTGTATAGCAGACTTCCTGGTAAAATAAAGTTAAATAAATTTCAATCAAATAAAAAAAAAAAAAGCTGTTATTAAAACACCAACAAACAAACCGAATTAAAATTAAAAAATAAAATAAATAAAAATAAATAAAAAATAAATGCATTTAAATAAAAAAACAAACAAGCTTTTTATGATTTTTTAAAAAAAAATTATGGTGTGGCCAGTAAAAATGATGCCAGAGCAAGTAAAATCATAAGAAAACAAATCCCCTGACCTACATTGTTAACTTCCCTGTGCTGTCCGCAATGCATGTTCGTCCTGTTTTATAATGATTGCCAAGCTAGACTTCTACTAGTATGTCTGTGTACCAACTTTTCTTTAAAATTAGTTTTAGAGGGAATGCAATGAAAGACAGATTAAAAAAAAAAAAGAACAAGCCAGATTTCTGGCTTTCCCCGGGAGCTCTTATGAGAACAGGAAGAGAGAGGATTCCTACCTGGTCTGAACTGCAGATTCCCACCTTGCATCTCTGCCACCACCTGTTTGTTGAAGCAGTGCCCCAGGAACATATGCTAAATGAAATTTACACTCCTTCTGCCCAGAAAAGTTGGCACTCTGATCAAATTGATGTGCCAGCATTTTTTTTTATTAATAATTTTTTTAGGCCTCCATGTGGCTTACACAGCATGACTGATGGAAAGTGGGAATGGAAGAGTCTCTTTTCCCTTTTGACTCCCAATTGATAGTCATAATTGCAAAAAGGTCAGAATCAATTGGCACAAATGAAAGTGATTTGTCGCCAGCTTCAGACTCCGCTAATTACATTGATTAGCACCAGTGATCTGGAGTCCATCCACTGTAACCCTCCCTCGTATATATAATCTATCGCTCTATCAAAGAAAACACGTTCAGGGAAACACAAGCTCTGATTCGAAAGTGCAGAGGCAGCACTTCCTGGCCAGACGGCTCATTTGTCCACTGCTGGACTGGTTACAAATGCTACGTAACTCATTTTTCTGGATTCAATGTGCCAAATTATATCAATATTTATTTATTCCGTTTTATTAGTATTTTTATTTGCTTTTGGATTGTCGCTGCTGTTAGATAAATGTTCATTACACTAATTCTATATTCTGTTTTTCTATTTCTTTGGAATTTGTGCTCATTATATATTTATATGCACACATACCGTGAGGTCAACAATTTACATGCACCTTGCAGAAATATCTTATTCAGGTCAGTACTAAATAAAAAAACAGCATGCATTTTGTATGATTCCTCTTATTTTGGTAAAATAATTAACATTTTGCAAATTCTGCAAGGTGTATGTAAACTTTTGACCTCATATGTACATATCATAGTTATACACCATGACTTATATATTACTTTTTAACTTTTTTTTTTTTTTTACATAGATGGTTGTGTTCATTAACTCAACATTTTTGACAGTGGTGCATTGAACTGCTAAATTTTTGGTATTGTGGCCTCCTAAAACAGAAATTAAGTAGTATTCTACAGACATTAAGCCTGCACTCTGACTCAGCATGAACCTCTGTGT
>JAHKKF010520505.1:0-21560 GCA_019740295.1 Labeo calbasu | reverse complement strand
TTTTTTTGAAAGTCACTTTCTGTTCAAACACAAACTTTAAACCTCTACAATTCTTTAAAGAATTTCTTTGTTCTTTTGTAAGCCGCTTTGCATAAAAGCGTAGAAATGCATAAATGTAAATGTACGGTGCTGCATATTGTTGTAATATGGCTAAGCTGTTCAACTAAACTGCACATTATTGGCTTTATAAATGTATCAAATGTACAACTTGCCTAGAAATGACATTTATGTGTACTAAACACAATTCAGTCTTGAATCTACTGTCTTTATGCAGTGGCTGTTGTCTGAATGAATGTCAGTGTGGCTCGTGTTCACACATTCACATGCTAAAGATATACAACCCCAATTCCAGAAAAGTGGGGACGTTTCATGAAATGCCATAAAATAATATTCTTTTTTGCATCTAAAGTTTTTTTATCAAGCCAGATTGGAGAACAATTTTGCTCGCAAAACTTGAAGTATTACCATCCTCAATTCCCACACAATTAAACATTGTAATTAACAGGAAAGTTGATGTAGCAGTGTTAAACATGCCTCTGTCCCAACTTTTTTGGAGTGTGTTACAGCCATTAAAAAATCTAAATTTGGTTATATTTACAAATAAAACTAAAAGTTGGCCAGTGAAAATATTGTTTTTTTTTTTTTTTAGTTGTACTTTAGTCAATTAAATAAATAAAAGTTAAAAGGAATTAACAGATAACATATTCTTGATTTTATGGCATTTCATATAACACGCCAACTTTTCTGGAAATGGGGTTGTAAAAATATGATGCAATGATTCCAATTTTTCCAATTTAATGATGTTTCTCCCATATTACATATGGCTCAGATGTACGTCAGCAATGCATTTTGGTTTAAAGCTTGCTGTAAAAACGGCAGCACTCATAAAACCATGTCACTGTCATTTTTAATATTTTGTATTTTAGAGACTAAAATAATCTCAAACATTTGTGTGTGAATCTGTATTTGCTCTGAAAATTTCTGTTGCCACTAACCTTTTAACAGCAATAATCACAATTCCCTTCGGATTAAATCGCATTATGCAATTTTTCCATGATTGCTTAAATCCTAAACTTAAGAAGAGTTTATTTAAAGTTAAGTAAGAATTTATTATTAATGCTGTTTAGTAAGTCAGTCGTCATCAAACTCCAGCAGTAAGTCTTAACAAGTGATTCCTCACATCACGCGTGCGCTGATACTGCACTGCGATCCCACAGACACAATCAAGCCAGAAAGGGAGAGAACTTCTACATGGCCAAACAGCACTCATATTGTGTAGAAAATCGAGTGATTATTACAGGGTTCCCACAGATTTTAAAAATCATATTTAAGACTTTTTAAGACCCTTCTTAAAGACCTGCTTAAATCAGATTAATACTGCATGCCATTACAAAACAAACCCATACAATCTCTAAATAAACCAGCAATCTCATGTATTGAAACTGGTTTATGTTCTCATACATCAGTGTAATTCACATGAAGTAGAAGTTCATCAATATTGGATGTTGGTAATATGATAATATGTTTAAAGAAAGACAGTAAAAAGATTATTGTGGCAATACTGATAAAATCTATATATGTGTTAAATAATGTTTTTAGTCTTTCTTTCCTGTGACAGGGCAGTAAAGAACGAAAATATAAGAGTTTATGTTAAGTTAAATGCCAGATACTGTTTACTGTGTCACCAAAGTACCAATAAGAGCCATAAATATAAATAAATAAATAAACAAACAAACAAAGGGGGACTTTTAATCATAAACAAGTCTGAAAGTGACAGAACTTTTATTTTGAAATTTCTATGCTTTATTACTTCAGCTGCTGTTTCAAAAAGATGAGGGGCATAAAACATGCATTTTACAACCATCTACAACATACTATAATATAAAAACTATGTAAACATTGACAGTTTATCAAAGCTGCTTCATAAGTAGTCGTCAGGTGTAAATGTGCAGTATTCACCGACAGCAAACATCTATTAAACCACAATCCTGTCAAACATGCAGTAACCACATTTATTTAATCAAATCATCGCTTTTTAAAGTTTTTGAAGTAAAAAACACATCCATGTTGTTTTTCAGTCTCCAAATTTAAGACATTTTATGGCCTTTGATTGAGAGATATAATTCATTTCTAACATTTACTGGTCTTTTTTCTAAAGGCCCTGCAGAGTTTTAGCAGAATATTATGACGGTCAGAGATTAGAATGGTAATGTACATGGCAATGTTAATGTGTTTGGTCTTGGAGAAATAGATCTGCTGCTGCTGCCATTACTTCCACAGACATGCTGCTGTGAGCATGTAAGAAACACTGCTGCCGCACAAATGATATTTATATGAAATAACATGAAATGAATCCCATATATAAGATACATTAAATTACCCAGTAGCAGATCTAAACAGGTGGAGCTGGGGAAGGAGGAGGGTTTCTGAAGTGCACTGCATCTGCTACAGCAAGCACTGGCCAAGTGTTTGAATTTTGAGCAGCAAGCTCATTGGCTGCTGATGTGAAAAGAAGCCAATCAGCTGCGCCATGTGAGTAATGATGTGATTATAACAGAATGAGTCAGAATCTATCGGCCTGCGCCTTCCAGAATTTCAGGACAGAACCCAGTATCTGTCTCACTCTCTTCCCGCCCGTCTCTCTGTCCTGCTGGACAGGTGGCCAGTTCAACTCAGTCTGTCTCTGAGTATCCAGTTAGACAGTCTCAGTGCTGTCACATGTCCAAGCCTGCCAGCCAATCCATGACCCCGGAACGCGCTGACATCACACATCAGCCCGTGGAGCGGCCGGCGGAGGCGCGTGCGTGTGTGTGTGTGTGTGTGTGACCTATATTACAGAGGTATCTGTGACCGGCCGTATGCGGCGTGTTTAATAACAGGAGACAGATCCTCCTCCTGCAGTGCTGCGTCTGCGCTCGTCGCCGCTCTCCTCGGTAAAAGAGCTTTCAGAAGAAATATCGTAATCTTGGGTGCAGGCCGCTGTAGGGGTGGAGGGATTGTCAGAGTTCATCTCTGCCTTTCCTCGGGAGAAACGCCCACCGTCCGGCTCCGGCCACCTCCGGCTCTTCTGGAAATTACGGGATTTTTCTTGTGTGTGACTCTGTCACCTTGCCTTAAACACACCATGAGAGAGGAACAGGCCGTTTCTGGTGCCGTAATGTAGAACGTGGCCTCAGGTGATTCGAGAAAACCAGTCGTGATGTTTTGCGCGTCTGGTCAATGGATGAGCTCTCCAGCGTTCAGCTGACCCTCAGGAAACGTCTCCAGTTATGCGCTGCATATGATAGTCATTTCTCCTGCGCTCCCGGGCTTCAGCACACTGAGATGTTTGTGGATTATTGTGTTTTCAGTGCATTTCCATCTCACATAAATCACATGTTGTAGATTTAAGTATTTCTATGCATTGCAACTTCATTATTTTGCATTAAAGCAAGGCATTGAAACTCAGATGGAAGTTCATTTTCATATTTTCTCTTTGATATCATGGAATTTGGACAAAATATGCAGATGTAGAAAGTCACAAATCCACTCACATCACAAAACCTGAATTCATCAGATCCTTTGATAAAACTTGATATAATTACTGTTTTCCTTCTAAAATGATGTCACTTCCTGGAGGAGGATGTCAACAGGGTTTTGGGATTTTACAAAAGATGGAAGGAAAGTGACAGAAAACCAAAAACTGATCAATTTAAACTTTATATTCAGGTCAAAGATGAAAAAGCGAAAATAAATTGTTATTGTTTTTCAAAAAAAAAATGTTTAAAAAATAGTCTGTTTAATTTTTGTCTTTGTTTTTCTGAGCAAAAAATAAACATCATACATTTTCACCTAATTTACAGAAGACTAAAATGTCAGTGTAATAATCTTCTCAGGCATATTTACAACAAATATCAATTTGACATATTACAAGACGAATTACTTTCACCCCAAATACTAATTAGTCGTAATTCTACATTTTAAAAATTTGCCACTATCCTAGGTTTTGCCCATTTGTCAGTAAATTTATTTTACTTATTTAAAACAAAGTCAAATTGAATATGCTCCCTTGTTCTTTTATATATTTGAATATGTACAAGTCACAATAAGCATGTTGTTTGAATTTTTACATAAATATTGTGTTACACTGAATGACAATGTAACATTATTTCAACCAAATTTTATTCTCCAAAAACTTATTTGAGTTAGACACTTTACTTATGTTTAATGAACTTTCTGTGGACACAAAAATCACTTGGGTACATTTCTTTTGACGTGGACATCTTAACGTCTTTGACCCATTCACAAAAACATGTTTAGTCTGAAACATTTTGAGAAAGTCCAGAAAGTAAAAAATGAAGAAACACCTATTTCTTAAAGGTACAGTTCACCCAAAACGATCATCATTTACTTTCCATCATGCATTTCTTCTGCAAAACACAAAAGATATTTTGAAAAATGAAATTTATATAATAGTATAATTTATATAATTGAAGTCAGTGGGGTCCAGAGCTGTTTAGATGCCAGTGTTCTTCAAAATATCTTGTGTTTTGCAGTTGAAAGTAAGTCATACAGGTTTGGAATGACTTCAGAGAGAGTAAATGATGGCAGAATGATAATATTTTGGGTGAGCTATGTAAACTCTAGTAGTCAAATATTTAATTCAGCATAGGCCGTATAAGATGGTGAAAATGTAGATGCATCTAAAACTCTGCAACAGTACATTTAATTTTATATGTGGACTGTTGCTCATTTGAATTTATTAAATATTTAACATGAAATCACTCACGGGACGACAATGCACTAGTAAGATTACAATAAAACAAAATAGTGATTATATTATATTGTCAGTATGAATAATAGAGCGTGTGTAAAAGTGGCCGCCTGCAGGAGGGCTGTTTGTCTCTCTCTCTCTCTTTCTCTCGTGACCTGGAGCCGTACGCCGCTCTGAGATCTCATGCCGCTCCGCAGCGCTCCGAAAATTGGGGTCATGTTTATATGAGACGTGCGTTTGTGATCAACCCTGATGTCAACGTGAACTGAGCCGAAATAATCTGCTAATGACTGTCTGATTGATCTGATCAAACACTGCATTATTGTGCTGTCATTTCGTGAGATTTTGTATTGAATATTTATGAAATAAATCAAAATCTACAAAAGATACAAACTATAGAGTAGGTGCAGAAAATTATGTGTTCATATGAGAAATCTAGCTTTCCTTGATCTTCTGAGAAACATCTGTAACTCTTCGTTTAAAGGCCTTGAGTAATCCAGGGTTATTATAGTTAATGAAAACTAAAAATTAAAAACTAACCATTTTCATTTCTTGAAATGAATTAAATGTTAACTGAAATAAAATATAAAACTTTTACATTAAGTTTAACTTCATGTACTAAAATAATTAAGTCTGAAATAAAAAGTAATAAAAATTACATGGATAGAAAAAATACTAAAAATGACAAAAAACTAAAATAAAAATGAAAAATATAAAAACTGATTAAAGAATTAAAGAAAAAAAAAAACATTCACGCTGTAGTGCTCTAAACTCCTGCAAACAGCAGAAAGTCTTGAGGAACTTTAGACGACGTAATGAAACAGTGTGGAGAGGTTTGTGTTATTGGATTTATGTTTTCAGATAAGCCAGCAAACACTATTACGGCTCTGTTTTAGGGCCGTCTTGTCACGTCACCCCCAGCAGCGCCGATCGGATCGTTCCAACTCAATACATGAGGCGTTCGGGTCCGGAGCGGCCCAATATTTCATTCTGACGCGCCTTCATCCCTCACTGTCCCGCCGGTGACACCGCTTCCTCCGCCTATCTCCCGTATGATTGGACAGTAATTGTTTAGAGCAATAAAGCTCATCTGATAAGAGTAAAGACGAATGTGCTGGATTTGATTTTATTGTTCAGTGATATTTGCAGAGTAAAAGGTCCCAGATGAGTTATAAAAGTGCACGCTACCTCCTGATATCAGCACATTTGAGTTGGAACGACTGGACCGTATTACTGAAAACCAAAGTTTGTGGTCAAATGTGTTTCTCTTAATTACATTTGACTGATTTTGATCAGTCTTATGGAGCATTCTGCATTGCATTTTTTATGCGAAGCAATACGTTATGTCTGCATAAATTGCAACAGCAGCAAAATAATAAATACTGATTTTCATATTACCAATACAACATTACCAGTATTAAGTATTATTTGCCCCCGGTTTCACAGAAAAGGCTTAAACCTAGTCTTAGACTTGATGTAAGTCTGACTAAATAAACTAAATAAACTTGCACTGACTGATCTAAAAATATATCAGTGCCTTTGTTTTGTCTCAAGATGCGCACAAGTAATGTTTTTTTCTAAATACATTTATAAAAATTACTTAAATGTCCTAATTGAACTATGACCTAATCCTGGTAGTCTAAGCCCCATCTGTGAAATCAGGCCAAAGTATTTAAAATATTTTAAGTTATCTTCAATTATTAAAGGCGTCATTACATGTTTTCAATGTAAAGGATGAGGACAATGCTCTCATTCACTCCTAAAAATAAAAGTTCCACAAAAGGTTATTTAGGTTCTTCAGATTATTAAATGTTTGTTACAAAATAGGTTCTTTTAAGAACTGTTCCCTTGAAGGTTCTTTGGGGAACCAAAAATGTATCTTCAGCTAAAACCTCCTTTTAAACCTTTGTTTTAAGTTAAGTGTTAAGTGTACATTGTAAAAAAAAAAAAAAAAAAAAAAAAAGAACAACTTAAAATAATTTGTTAACCGGCTGCCTTAAAATGTTAAGGCAGCAGGGTAACAAATTATTTTAGGTTGACTCGGCTAACTGTCTAATTGTTTTTTTTTTTTTCAGTGGATAAAAAGACTTTTAGACCTGTAGGTTGTAAATTTAAAAAAAATGACATCTGACAGTAAAGACAGACCAACACATAGTAGGAAATTTACTTTAAAATGTAATGCATTACAATATATAATTAGTTCCTAAAAAAGTAACTAATTACGTAAGTTACGTTACTTCTGTGTTACTTTTTCTTAATCTGACTGGGCATGCTTGTTTATATTTTTATAATAAGTTATATATATTTTTTGGGGGGAAATTCAGCAATTAAAAAGAAGAAAGGAACACAAATGTTATTTATTTATTTATTTTTTTTACTCATTAGTATGGTTGAATTTGATCATCAAAGGCCAGCAGAAAAATATTGGTTTAATAAAATGTGATTAAATACATAACGGATATTTTTGTCATTTAACATGTTTAATTATTGCAGATTTGCATCATATTTTGAGTTTGCATTTGACTGTTTTTATTAATTTTGAGAAATACTGAATTTGTTTTGTGCAGTTGAGTTGAGTAAATGCATGTTGACATTTAGTCTAGAACTATAGTAACATCATGTTCACACAGCGCACACAACGCCTCTGCACTTACTCCCAGTTTCTTTCAAGATAAGGCCAGGAGAGCTGTCAGTCAAACCATGGGAAAACAAAGGAACTGGTGCTACTTATTTGAAAAACAATAAGATAAGAAGCAATGTATGTAATCTGATTATGTAACTCACGTTACCTGTAATGTGTGCATTTCATGTGCACGCTCTATTTTCATATGTGTGTTCTGGACTGTATTGCTGGTTTGTGTTGGTGTGATGTGATTCCTGTAGCGTTTGTGCGTCTGTAGTAACTTCATGTGGTTGTTTGAGCTGCGGGGTCATGTGGAGGTCACCGCTCCTGATATCCTGAAGGCCGCACTACCGTGTGCTGTCATTTGCATATCCAAAGCACATCTGCATCACAATCACAGATTAATATTCATTTGCTGCTGCATTTGCATGAGTCATGTAAATGATGTGTGAGTTTTACAGGCAGCTGACGGTGTGCATGAGTTTATTGGGTTGGATTTAGTGTTTTTATCATTAAAAATTGCCACAGTGGGTTGTGCAAATTCACAGTGCAAATGTGTGCAGTTAGAAAACAGAATGTGGTAGGTTATGTACAGTAGAGAGTTAAAATAGTGCGGTGTCTTATGATATAGTGTGTTTGTGTGTAGTTGTATGCTATTTTTTGTTTTATTTGTTGATGCTTGCATGCGTTGTTTACTGTATGTATTCTGATCTCTGTGTGTGTGTGTGTGTGTGTGTTCTCAGAGTCATAGTAGAGGAAGCGCAGTGTTCCTCTCCCGCTGATGTGTATCAGATGTGAATGAGTTCAGAGTCTCTTCAGGACATGATGAATGAGTTCTGATAGAAGCTTTATTGTGTGAGACCCTCACCAGACCCTCAGTGTTATTACTGACCATCAGTTTAGCGTTTACACACGCCTGACACGCACTGTCTCTCTCTGTCTCTTATATGATCACACCCCGGCTGTATATTGCTAACTTTTTGTTTTATTGTACATTCAGATAAAAACTTAATGCATTAGCAGTTACTGCATAACAATATTACAATATTTCAGAATGGAATATTTCTGTATTTTCTGCACTGTATTTTTTATTTCCCAGTTTTTGTGATTTGTCTGATTAGTTCTTTTTTTTTTTACAACTCTTAAATTACTTTTAAAAAATTTTTAGTGGAGTTACATACATATAATCAAATCTAATGTAAGTTTCAGTGATGTGGTGTATGTGATTTTATTCTCTGTTGACGAGTTTGTACATGAGCTACTGATGCAGGTTTGAGTAATAGATTGCTGTGTCATTGTACGTTAAAGAAAACAAAAGTTTTTTTTTTTTAAGGAGTGGCAATCATAAATAGATACTTTTCTCATCTTTCTCATTTGGACCCTATTGACTTTCCACTGTATTGACAAAACAGTTTTTCAAAATACCTTTTGTGTGTGTGTGTGTGTGTTTTGCAGATGTCAAAGTCACACAGGCTTGAAACGGCATAATGGTGAGTGAATGATGACAGAATGATAATATTTCAGCAAGCTATTCCTTTAAGGTCGGTATCAGACAACATTGATCAGCACAACTGTTTTCAGCATTGATAATAATCATAAATTTTTCTTGAGCAGCAAATCAGCATATAGACCAATTCAGTGTTTGCAAACAGTGATGACATTTTTTGTGGGCGGAGCTTATCTGGCTGCAGAAAATGACGGTTTTCAAGTAGCAGTCAATGGAGCCACGGAATAAAAGAATATGAAGTGGTCAATTTGAGTTTATATTTCAAAATTCTGACTTTATTCTCACAATTCCGAGATTAAATCTCACAATTCTGATAAGAAAACCAACTCGTCATTCTCTCTTTTCAGCTCAGCTCTGGCTTTTTCCCCCTGAGAATTGACAAATGCCCTATTGTTGAGTTAAATCAAGTTATAAAGTCCAAATTAGGAGATATAAACTTCCATTTGTGAGAAAAAAAGTCCAAATTTTGTAAATGTTATGCAAAATGTTAATATGTAAATATTATGTCATGCTGTAACTGTAGGGTTAATACAATGCGTCCCCCAAGAACAGAACATCTGAATACTATATAGACATATTGTTTAAATCAAATTTATGTTTTAAATGTAGAGTAATCAAAGCAGTTTTCATCCATAGTCTGTCCGTTTAAACGTCTGTGTTTAGCTTTAAATGGCGTCTTTGAGAACAGAATTCTATGAAGTTTATTTGCATTCTGATTCTGGCATCAAAAGGCACATTCTTCTTTTTCCTTTATTCCGTGGATTTTACCCGTTTCCCTCCATATGTTACCAGTGTTTTTCTGCCACCGCTATGAGCGCGCAGTTGCAAGTGACGAAACTGTGGCGTCTACTAGGAATTGGTCTATTAGAATGATTTCTGAAGGATCATGTGACACTGAAGACTGGAGTAATGATGCTGAAAATTCAGCTTTGATGACAGCAATCAATTACATTTTAACAGATATTCACTAAGAACACAGCTATTTTAAACTGTAATAATATTTCACAATTTTACTGTTTTTACTGTACTTGCGATCAAATAAATGTAGCCTTTGTGAGCAGAAAAGGCTTCTTTCAAATATATTTAAAAAAATCTTATCAACCCCAAACTTCTGCATGGTACTGTGCCTACTGTAGCATAAGTTTGTCACATTAAGCTTAAGTGTTTAGTATGTCTTTAAGATGATGTTTAGCCTGTTACTGGTGCCAGATGTGTGTTGCGCAAGACAAACCTCAGCAGAAAATCACTGACCAAAAAAATCTTCAAAGAAGTCACTGAATCATTTACACAGTGCGGTTTTTACACTGTATCTGTCCTCATTTACCTGATGACAGAACTTTTGAAACACTGAAATATTTAAAGCATACATCACATTTGCCATTAATTATCCTTTATTATATCATGGATCCTTCATGGCATGTTATTATTATGCAGTGGGCCTGTTCACTGACACATGCATTCACTGTGAAACAAGAGGTCATAAACTGTATTACAGAGGCGACACACACACTCAGGGCTAGTGTTTCATTGTGTGTCAGGGATAAGTGAACAGGTAAATGTTTCACACCTCAGTGGGGAAAAGCCCAGGGAAACATGTACAAACTCACGCGGTCAGTAAACATTTACTGGCGCACACAGACGCTCCGCCGGCGGACACGCGCTTACCTGAGAGAGAGAGAGAGAGATGGGGGCGCGCGCTCACGCCGCAGGCTGAAACTCACCTTCTGCTCTCGCTCGCACTAAAGCACCTCTTTAGTGAAGGTACGTGTGGTAAACTGAGAGGAAAACAGCCTGAAAATAGCAAATGCATGTGTTTCTGTGTGTGTGTGTGTGTGTGTGAGAGAGAGAGAGAGAGAGAGAGACAGCGACAGCACTCTAGCATGCCAGACCTGCGAAAGCTCAAAGAGAGAATGAATCGCGGCGGCAGCTGAAACTCACCTTGTAGCAACATCAGATGAGGAAGTTTCACTCACCTCCGCAGCCGCCCGCCAGCTCTTGCCGTGACATTGCGGCCCAGGCAAAGAGAGCCGCGGTTTCGGGCGACTGACAACGTGTTCCCGTTCTCCTTTCCCGCCGCGCGGAGCTGTCAGGGCCGCGCGCGAGGGTGCGCGCGTGTGGACCTGCCAGGTCGCATTGAGCTGACAGTGGACTGGGAAGGTGCACTCCAAGCACACGTCACTGCAAATCACCTCTAACTGTGCGAGACGTGCGGGGACAACGGCGCGCTCCGAGTCGCTCACGGGCGCGTTGGAGGAGAGCTGTCACCTGCAGCGCGAGCGGCCCCGCCGGCGCACACACGGACACAGATGCGCGCTTAGTTACAGCGAATGAGAGAGAGAGAGAGAGAGAGAGAGAGAGAGAGAGACAGTTACGGGCGCTTTGGACGAGAGACAGAGAGAGACGTGTGCTTGAGTTCACTTACGGCTGTTTTTAATGTCAACATGAAATCAAAGTGCACTCGGGTTACTTTCTCATTTCGTCCAAACAAAGTTTTTACAACACCTGCTATTTTATTGTGAAAATCTGCTGCTTTAAAAATGGTTACTAGATAATCAAAAGCACAATAAGTGATCCTGTGTTTACCATTCCTGTAGGTCAGACTATAGAGCACAGCGCTTGCAACGCCAAGGTGGGGTTCGATTCCAAAGAAATGCATGAACTAACAGGTATGTGTAACAAAACTATCCCTGTGGCCAATCAAAAATAACTCTCCCAATGACCCTATGCTAAATACCAGAACTCAAAATATGCCACTCCCATACCCAAATATATAGTCACTTTTATGGGATATACACTGTTTCAACTTGAAAATCACTTTATAGTAGTAATAATAAACACAGCCTATTTTAAAAAGGAGCTCAAAGGCTCACAAAACTCATCTCATGCAGTTTTAACGTTGGTAGAATGAATGTAAAATAGGTAAAATATTTTCATTTCAGTCAAATACATTTTATGCAATACAGAAAATCATTAACCAGCAGGAAAAAAAACAAAACAACAACAACCAGCTGCAAAAGTAGTCCAAAATCATGGAGTTGGCAACCTAGCTGTGTGCTCTACTCTTCTGTTTGAGCGGGAAACGGCTCTAAAAACACTCTTGCTTTCTCTTTTATTTTAATTTTTGGACCTAAATTCCATGATACAGCTGCAGATGTGAGCTTGTGCTCATCGCTGGTAATATAATTAAGCTTGACCAAACTCTAGTAGAACTTGTCAAATATCACCACATTCTGTTTCTATGATCTTCATTTGCAGTTTAAGCCAAAAGACGTCAACGTCACTGTGAAATCAAAATGGACAAATCATAGTTTTTATTACATCCAGATGAGTTTCAGTCCCTCTTATCCAGTGAATTTCTAGTCGACTAGATCAGTCCAAAGCAGTTTTTTTTTTCTCATTCCAGAAGTAGTTTGACTCAAATATACACAGTAAAACAATTGCAATTTGCTTTTTTAATGCAGACTTTAAAGATTGATTCAGTGAAAAAAAAAAAAAAAAAAAAAAAAATTCTGTAGCCTTTAGCTCTATTATACTACTAAACTACTAAAAGATGACAAAACAAACTTATAGCAAATATACATAATTTGTGAGGCAGTCAAATCTTTTTTGTCCAGTCAAATCTTTTCGTCCATAGCTAACCAGCAAGTTTGGGCTAAATTTAGAATATATTACTTTTAATAGTTTCAAAATATATGGAGTGTGCTAGTATGCTATTCATAACTTATATTACACAAGTATTATTTGTGTCTGTGATACAACTAAGGGTATGTTTACACAACAATGATGTACTAAAAACTGAAACATTTTTTCTTTGCATTTTTGAAAAATTCCACATATGGACGACAATGTTGTCACAACAATCCCTGTTCCCACGGATCAATGAAAACATCTAAAAGCGCTGTGTTATTCATGCCAGGCCAGTAGTTGGCGATGTTACTTTGTACATTTTTGGAGTTTCGGAGACAAAAACGAGCAATTTGAAACTTTTCTTTTTCTTTAAAAGTTTGCATTTTCAGACACTGATAATTCCCATATCTTCTTTTTTTAGGCTTGTGTGTGTTATTTTGTTTTCTGACACAGTCAAGTTACACCACATGAATCTCGGGCTATATTGGTAGTAAACAAACAAATGTTGTTATAAAAACGAATTTGATTTCTGAATTAGTTAATTTAAGATCTCCCAGCAGTTCTATTTCCAGAAACATGTGGATCATTTTCAGGCATGTGCTGCTTCCCAGAAAGTGAGAAAATTCCTGGCACATCTTCTGCTGAAGGTACAACACACACACACATGGTGCTGTAAGGGGAGAGAATGTCAATGACTGTAGCCACGGATCAATCAGTGGCGATCAATACGTGACATTTACCCTCCCAGATCTCCACACTGACCCCCGTCATAAATAACAGGCGCGCCGTCCGTCATGCGCGCTCTCACGCGAGTCACCTATGATGAGTTTCACCCTGCGATCCGGCGGCTTTTAAAAGTATTAGGTTGCTCAAAAACCATCTGAACTTTAAGTAATGAAACGTGGTATTACACTTTAATATGCAATTTAAATTCAAGATTTAAATTGCATATTTTTCCCCCTTTAAACTGTTGAATGACTGATGTAACCAATTAATTCTGCCGGTGTCAGGCGCGACGCGTCCGTGGCTTTGGGCGTAAATGGCCCCTTTAAACAATATCGTCTTAAGTACCTTTGCAGAGATGAATCTAAATGTGATCCTCAGCATATAGTATTTAAGTTGACACTGAGATACTGCAGCAAACACCCGCCGCGGCCCGTCTGTCACCCACCAAAGGGGCAAATTAACCGTCTTTGAGTCTGATCCCTTTAGAAGCTCATCAGCGTGTTTACGAGCGCCGAGAGACTTTAAGAGAGCGATTTTAATCCAGGGGTTTCAGCGGCTCAGTGCGTGCGCGTGCGTGCGTGTGCGCGTGGACTGACCACTGCATGTCAGCGCAACAAAGCCTTTATATCACCGAGCGCCTGTAATTACTCCTGTTTAATGACTGACTACACACAAGGTGAGTGAGTGTGAATGTAAGGACACTTGCTGCTTTAGGACATTCCTACCATGCTGTGTGGAAGCGTGTTTCTGCCATAGAAAATAAATAAATAAATAAAGTTATTGCAATTTTCTTCTCTTTTCTTTTCTTTTTTTTCACATTTTTTCACATTCGACAGGACGCCCGGAGCACAATGGCGCTGTATGTCAGTGCGCTGCCCACAAGGCTATCAGCGCTGACTTTATCTCGCAATTCTGAGTTTTTATCTCGCAATTCCGAGTTTATATCTCACAATTTTGAGTTTATATCTCATAATTCCACATTTTTATCTAGCAATTCCCGGTTTTTATCTCGCAATTCCAAGTTTATATCTCATAATTCCGGTTCAATATCTCGCAATTTCGAGATTATATCTTGCCATTCTGAGTTTATATCTCGCAATTCCGAGTTTTTAACTTGCAATTCCGAATTTTTAACTCGCAATTCTGAGTTTATATCTCGCAATTCCGAGTTTTTATCTTGCAATTCCGAATTTTTAACTCGCAATTCTGAGTTTTTATCTCACAATTCCGAGTTCATATCTCGCAATTCCGAGTTCATATCTCACAATTCTAAGTTTTTATCTCGCAATTCCGAGTTTATATCTCGCAATTCAGAGTTTTTATCTTGCAATTCGGAGGTTTTATTTTGGAATTCTGAGTGTATATCTCACAATTCAGAGTTTTTATCTTGCAATTCCGGGTTTATATCTCGCAATTTCAAGTTTATATCTCACAATTCCAAGTTTATATCTCGCAATTCAGAGTTTTTATCTTGCAATTCTGAGGTTTTATTTCACAATTCCGAGTGTATATCTCGCAATTCCGAGTTCATATCTCGCAATTCTGAGTTTTTATCTCGCAATTCCGAGTTTATATCTCACAATTTTGAGTTTATATCTCATAATTCCACATTTTTATCTAGCAATTCCCGGTTTTTATCTCGCAATTGCAAGTTTATATCCCGCCAATCCAAGTTTATATCTCATAATTCCGGTTCAATATCTCACAATTTCGAGTTAATATCTTGCCATTCTGAGTTTATATCTCGCAATTCCGAGTTTTTAACTTGCAATTCCGAGGTGTTATTTCGCAATTCCGAGTTTATATCTCACAATTTCAAGTTTATATCTCGCAATTCAGAGTTCTTATCTTGCAATTCAGAGTATATATCTTGCAATTTACAGTTTATATCTCGCAATTCTGAGTATATATCTTGCAATTTAGAGTTTTTATCTTGCAATTCTGAGGTTTTATCTCGCAATTCTGCTCTTTTGAGAACATTGTTTTAATTCATTATAAATATATACTTTTTATCTTGTTTCCTCATATCTCCAGCAGTTCCTGAACAGCATCATTATTCAGGAAGTGACTTTGTAGTGTTATTTTGAAATGTTAACCCTGTTTAAACAAATAACGCTACATTAGCGTGACAATACAGACTTTTCAAAAGACTGAGCCAGTAGAGCATGGTGTTAATAACAGGTCACGGGTTTGATTGTCAAGGAATTTATGAACTCATACCTGAATGCAGCGCAGGTCACTTTGGATAAATGCTTGCATCAGCCAAAAGCATAAATTGCAAATAACGAAGTTGATGTCCTCATGTACACTGTCAGTCCCTCACTGAATAAACACCAACTTTAGCCCTTTATCAACATCCTGTTTGTGTAAATAAACAAGTTATAATGAATAAAGTTGAAAACTCTGAGTTTGGCCAGTGCAGAAATACACTTTTATAGAGATGCATCCCTAAACACAAGCAGATTCATGTGCTAATAGTGGTTTTAATACTAAACACAGAGAGAGAGAGAGCAGTGTGTGTTGTGGGTGTTCGGGGTCTTTGTGCTCCCAGCATGCCGTTTCCCGTAATTACAGCCGTTAAGAGAAGAAGTGCAGAAATCCAATCCGAACTCAGCACAAAAGCAGCGTCTTTTGTTCTGGAAAAATATTTTACGGCACGAGTAATTAAAGCAATCAGTCTAGTTCTCTCTAACTCATTTCACACGCCTTTGTTATTGTTTGATTAATACTCGCACTATCACATTTATTCTCGGAATGCGGCCTCCTAAAATGCGCAATTTTCCCAATTGACAATATAAGAAATTGCGGGGGGTGCTCTTAACGAATCCCAACGGCCGACATACGGGACAAACAGAAACGTTTACTTCTGCTAAATGAAACACCGGCCGTGATCCGCTCGATTATGACACGCAGCAGGTAACAAATCAGCCCGAGTTTGTGTAAATACCACATCGAGGCCTTCTGAAGCGCCGGCGAAGCGCGTCCAGCCGAACCGGTTCTCTCTCGAGCTGTTTATGCGTCTCCAGCCTTCACCAATCACACGGCCACCTGTCACCGTTCGCACGGACAAACAACGGCAGAACAATCCAGTAATCTCGCTCGCTCTCGTCCTCCTCTCGCCGAGCGACAGACGTAAATATTTTGAGCAAGAGGTTTTTGTGTAAATTCTGCGGGTCAATCATACACAAACTCAATTGTTACCTTTATGAAATCGCCTCTTTGTGTTTATGCAGGAATAGAATAAATGATCTCAGTGGAAACGCTGTTTGCAGTATTAGCCGTTTAAGAGCTGAAGGGAGGCAGCTGACGTCTGCGTACACAGTTTACACGGCCAACCTGTTTATACAGCTAAAGAAGTGTATTTTACAACCTTTCCCAAGCTGTTTATTTTAACTTTGGGAACGTTCCGTGTGTTTCTCAGCGCGCGTCCACCGCCGAATCAATCACGGCGCGCCGGTCAGGGCCTTTCAACGCCGCGCCGGCCGAGCCGGGATTTATGCGGTGCCGTACGGACGTGCGGTTCTGCCCGGTTTGATGTGGTCCGTGTGGAATCCGGCTCGGCTCACGCTGCTGATGTTGATGGGTGACTGTGATGCCAGCTCCAGTTACACCACTTTATAAACTTCGGACACGCTTGAGAAAGAGGCATGATGTTTGACAATGCTAGGTGCCTGTCTGTCTGTCTGTCTGTCTCTCTAAGGGCAGATTTCTACACGCACATACATGTAATCAAACAAACAAACATGACTTATGTTGCTGAATTCCTAAATACTATCACAAACAATCTTGTGCTGAAGTCATTCATCAGTACTGATCCTCTGTGATTTGATCAAACCCCTCAAACACACCGAATGACCTGCTCTACATGGCAAAAAAATGGTATTTTCCTCAGTGTTCCATTCTAGATAAGCATTCTTAAATCAAGATACATTTACTTAAGAAGTCAAATGACTATTAGGCCCGTTTAGATTTTAAGTCTTATTTTCAGGAAGATTGAAAAATTAAGTACGTTTTTGCTTAAAACTAAGAAAATTAATAATTTCAAAGGGAAAACTATTTTATTTCTTTCAGACCCCATTGAGAGACTTTTTTTTCTTCTTGTTTTAAGCATAAACTCACTTAATTTTTAGACAATTTTTAGAAAACAAGACTTTGTATTATAAGTCATTTTGATTCACAAGGAAAACTACTTTTATATTATCTTAAATGTTGCTGTGTGAGGGAAGTGAGTCGCCCGCCGTGTGATGAGAGTGTGTATACAGATGCACCGCCGGCCTATCAGTGGGAAACTCAGTAGCTACTGCCAATGGTATATTTGAAATTATTTGAGAAATTTGCTGAGGCCCCCTAGTGGACCCAGGTCTCCTGGTGCCAGTTGCATAAACATAGAGTGTGTTTTATCAAGTAGTCTGACCAACTAGCAGTTAACCGAGAGGTAATCAGTCTTACTTTTCTGATGCAAATTGGGCCAATCTATGTTTTTGCAACTAACCTTATAAAGTTGTGACCAGTTTTGAAGAAAACTGAAATTAGACTTTTAACCAGTCAGAATGCCATGCCAACTGTCTAACATCACATTAGCAACCTGTCAGAACACCCTAGCAATGATTCTTTACAAGATTTCTACTCTTCTCTAGTTTGCTTCCAAATCTAATGCATTGTGTATTAAGAGTATTGTTGGCTCTTTGGCCAATTGCTTTTGTTTCAGTTTTGTTTTTGGATAAAAGCATCTGCTAAGTGCATGAATGTATAATATTTTCACATTTCATTTGAATAGTTTTCACACTTTAACTTCTAGGCAAGACTAGCTAACAAGACAATCCCAGCTAACAGGGAACGTTATCAGAATTTGTTAACAAATGTTCTTCCAGTAACGTTAATAGAACATTTGTGCAAAATTCTCTAGTTTTTAATAATGTTCTAAAAACGTTAGCGCAAAATTGTTACTTATACATCATTCATGGAATGTTTTCTTAAACATTTTAGCTGGACTTTTTCAAAATGTAACTACTTGTTTTATAATGTTCAGAGAACATTCAAAAGTAACGTTTATTCAAAAGTAACATTCCCGTAATGTTTGCAAAATGATCAAATGGAATGTTCCCTTAAGGTTTGTATATAACCAGGAGGAAAAAAAGAAAAAAGTTTTTTTAAACTGAATGCTTGAAACACTATTTGTTAGCTGGGAAGACTTTGTGGTTGTAGTGGCGTTAATGTAGCTGAGAGCAGTAAAAGTCCATCGGTGTGTGACGCTCCAGCTGCTCTGGCTCTTTGTTTGTTGGTTCTGAATGGCAGGTTTTCTGTGAGGTGGGTCCGTCAGAGGAACCCGTATAAACATCTCATCTGAGGCCGTCCTGGTGTCGTGAGTTTGGCTCCGGAGGATTTTTCAGAATCCGCTGTTTTTAAGAGCGAGAATCTCTCTCAAACACTCTCCTCGGTGTAAAAAGTGTTTTGTTTACATCTGTTGACGGAGCGGCGCTGTGTTATGGCATGTGCGCATGAGGCCTGTAAACTCCAGAAATACTAGCACACTGTCAACAATCTCCAAATATGTGGCCATTGTTTCCTGCTAAATTCTCAAGTGTTGAAATCGTAGATTAAACAAAGTTGAGACGGCAGAAACATCTCCATGTTTAGAGCAGCGGCGCGGAGGGGTTTGACCCCTGAACGCTTCAGATCGAGCTGCGGTGCATTGTGGGGAAGCACAAACTCAGTGAAACTTGCGCTCGTCCTCAAACCGCCAGAGGAGCCGCTGCGGCGGCAGACGGGTGTGTGACGGGCTCTCTAGGCGGCCGCTGCTCTCTGACCGGTGCGTGTGCGCTGGAGGCCGACGCGTCACGGCCAGAGGAAGACGACTGACACGCCGCGCCGCTCCAAGAGCGGGAACGCAGCCAAGGTCACGGGGTCACATGTCCTTAGAACAAACTGTAACCTAGTTTCCCCTGACAACTAGTTCTCAAAGACAAGGGCAGCACATGCACAAAGTCACACAGGATGCTCTGTTTGCACTTGCCAGAGAGATTTCTGATGCTGCGTGAGGTTAAGACTGACTAAAGAAGACAAAAAACGTCATTTTAGATAAACTCGCTATTCAGGTTATAAGGAACTAACTTACACAAATCACATTAAACCACAATTAGCAGTTATGGCATCTAATAAACTAGTACATTTTTAAAAATCATTCTCTCTCTTGTTTTACAGACATTTGGGCTGGCACATGAATCAAGTAAGATAAGATAAGATAAATACATAAATAAATATTGTTTACATTTTTTGTATGTGTGCTTTTATTTTTTCATATTTATTTTATCAGGGACAATACAAATTCATAATTCATAAAATAAATGTAAAATTTGGCAGATGGTGGATTTGGCTAGGGTGGCTAATTTTCATCATAGGACATTAGAAATAAATATTCATATCGTGTTTCATAAATAAAAATGTTCTCTTTTCTTAAGAAAGCAGGTTAAATTTTTTTTTTTTTTAAAAAAGTGGCAAAAGCCATTGTGTTATTCTAGACTTTAAGTAAAATGCATTTATAAATAGAAAAAAAATATATAATGATATAAAATTATTTAAAAAAAAACAAAAAAAAAAACAAAACAAATACAGCATTTATAAAACCTTAAATGTATCTTTTTTATTTTTAAATATTGTTTTTTATTTTATTTTATTTTATTTTATTTTATTTTATTTTA
Organism: Labeo calbasu; assembly: GCA_019740295.1. NCBI lineage: Eukaryota > Metazoa > Chordata > Actinopteri > Cypriniformes > Cyprinidae > Labeo > Labeo calbasu. The sequence continues at coordinate 1,626 of JAHKKF010520505.1, read as the reverse complement.
TTTTATTTTATTTTATTTTATTTTATTTTATTTTATTTTATTTTAATCAGGGACAATACACATTAATACATAAAATCAATGCAAAACATACCAGATTTAGCCAGGATGGCTAATTTTCATCGTAAAATTAATCATATTTTGTATTTAATAAATTTGCCTGAAATTTGATTAATAGTCTCTTCTTGAGAAAGCAGGTAAAATGAATTCAAAACAGATTTTTGTGAAGAAAGCAAACATTTCTTGTTTCTTGCTTTGCCTTGATTTAACGTAGACTTCATTTTTGTATTTATTCATATATATATATATATTGCATGACTTTTAGAGAAGAAAAAAAAGTCATACAGGTTAGGAATGTTAATTTTTGGATAAACTGGTCTTTTAACTTGTGTGTTAAAGTTCTTGTAAATGTAGTAAATATTAGTTCCTATTTTTCTGTCTTTTTTTAGGATTAATCCAGGAAGTAATGAGCAAGAGAAAGAGAGATTCATCCTCAGAGCAAAGATCTCAAAGATGTTGAGAAAATGAATGTGAACATTCAGAAGGAGAGCGAATGTGCAGATCAGATGCCGCGGTCCGTCAGGGTCCGTCCGTGTGTAATTTGCGTTCTTGATGAAGACACGCGTGAAGAGCAAGAAAAGAGCGTCTGATGCTGATTTATGGGGACATTTGTTTCCTCCTAATCTCTCCGGCCCTCCTGAACAACTGATAAATCAGCCCAGAGCTTGATTCGGTGACAGCAGCGACGTCTTTCAAGAATAAATAATGGAGGGCGAGTGACGACAGACGTGCGATCTCATAACATGCTTAAGACTTCATCAGAGCCCGGCGCTGCTTTACCGCGCTGCATTTGGACAAATCTTAATGCAATGAGGATTTATGAGGATTACAACATAATCTCAAATAATCCAAAGTGCCACGGACAGGGAAACGCTTGTAATAACGCCATAAAGCCGTCCTGCGTTCTGACAACATTGTCAGTCAACAGCAGGATTAATTGTTTGCAGCGAAACTTGCGGCAAAAGCGGCTCCGCGGCGAAGGGGTCTGGAGTCACAGAGTGTGATTTAAGAGTCACAGACCCCCGTAAGACGCGTCCGTCCAGACGCTGGACAAAAGACGTAGAAAAAGACTCTCTGAGCATGTGAACCGATTCTGTGCTCCAGAACTCTCTGTCCCTCCAGTGACCCCAGTGAAAGTTCATGCACTCAACCAGTATTCATTTACTATCACTGAAATACCATTAGTTTGAATCAGTTTTTTTTTTATATTTTCTATTTTTATTGTCGTTTTAGTTACATTTTTTTTGTAATTTTGCTGTGTTTTTGTCATTTTTTCTTTAATAGCCTAGTATTTATTTATTTATAGTTCAGTTTTAGTTAGAGTTCTTCTTTTTAATTTAGTTAACATTTATTTCTAGTAAATTTTTTGTTTATGTTTTAGGTACTATATTAACTCTGATTTGGATGGGTTTAAAAAGTTGCCTTTCACTGATATCCTGTAATATTTTTTTTTTTATTTAGATTTTGCATTAGTTTATATTTTTATATTTTCCATTTTCATTTTAATTTTAGCTGAAGTTTACGCAAATTTTGTTGCTTGTTTTTTTTTTTTTGTCATTAAAAAAAAAA
>JAHKKF010520504.1:0-18574 GCA_019740295.1 Labeo calbasu | reverse complement strand
ATCGTTTACAACCGCAATTGGGTTCGGGGCACCATATCAGTCCATTATATGGAGAAAAGTCCTGAAATGTTTTCCTCAAAAAATAATTTCTTTATGACTCAAGAATGAAAGACATGAACATCTTGGATGACAAGGGGGTGAGTAAATTCTCTGTAAATTGTTGTTCTGGAAGTGGAATTCCCCTTTAAAAACAGTTGTGCTGCTTAATATTTTTGTAGAAACAATGACACATTTTCCCAGGAATTTTTGATCAATAGAAAGTTCAAAAGAACAGGATTTATTTGAAGCAGATTTCATTGTAGCCATGTAAAAGTCTTTACTGTCACTTTTGATCAGTTTGATGCTCACATTGATATACATCAGGTCACTTAAAAAAAAAAAAAAACTTTGTTCAGTGTTGAGAATACACATGACCAACTTGAACCCACTAGAAAATCTGCACATGAAAACCTTTCATCCTTATGCAAAATTCCTGATTGCATGGATTCCTGTAGAAATTGCTTGTGGAAAATTTGTCAAAATTTGTAATTTTTTTTCCCTTTTTTTTTGTGGTAATATTCTTTTAGCTACCTGTCCACATCCACTAGGTTGCACCATCCTAGAGGAAGAAAGACTAAGAAAACATCACACAGTATTTAATCACTACATGATCTACAAAAGCTTACCAAACAATCTCTTAACTCAAGAACTACAAATAAGTCAAGGTTCATTTTTTTGAATTCTCATCTACTTATCTAAGATAACAACTCTTTAAGTAACCGTAAACTATGATTTCCAATAACAAGCGATAACAGAAACTAGAGCGTGCACTAAATCTGTGATTTGATAATTACTTAGATATCTAGCTGTTGGGATGGCAGGGATCAAAAGGTGAAAAGGTACATAAAGCAACACGAGTTCTTGGGTGTGGGTCTTTTTTGCGAAATGACAAAACTGTGACTGTTGTGTCTGTGGAGTGACCCACATGCTGTATGAAACAATCCTACACTCTAGTGTTTATGTGGAATATAGTCAGTTTGCGAAATCTCAGCTTCTAGTTCACGCCTTCAGTTACTCAGGGTGCGTTTTTAAGTCCTTCAGTTCAAGAACTCATTTGTAGTTAAATTATCACAGACGTGTATAGATAAATCGCCCCCTTGTGTCAGATTTGAGACTATGCACTATGAAAATAAATGTGGTTAGCTAGCATTTTTAGTCATGCATCTAATCTGTAAAGACATTAGATTTTTCTTAGTCAAGATAAAAATTTAAATATTGATGTGGTAAGGGCAGCTGAACATTCAGCTTTGCCATGACAGGAATAAATTACATTTTAAAATATATTCAAATACACATAATATGTATATGAGACTTTCTACAGAATTTGTGTGAACTGCTGTCCCACAACCAAAAAACACATTTAAAAATCATTTAAGTATTCAAATTTTAGATGTTTATTAAGATCTTTCTATTATCTGTTGAAACCCACAATATTATATAAATATTATTAAGCTTATATATATAAAATCATCATTTAGTGGGTACTTTCAATTGGGGGGTGGCTTTTCCGAACCCTAACCCCTGAATTTTAACTTATGAAAATTATATTTTAACACTTTTGTATTTTTTTTTCCATTGTTGTTTTTAAAAGTTCTGTTTTGATTATTTTAAAAAAGTGAAGTTCAAAAAAAATATATATTTTATATTTTCTTTGTAAATTATGAAAGTTTATGTGAACAAAAAAAGCATTTTTCATGTCACTACCGAAACAGCATATTTTTTAGTCTATTGGCTGAGACTGATTTTAACTAAACTCATAAATTTATGATCAGGAAATATTCCTGTGTCCCCCTCTCTCATAGCTACAAGGTATGAGTAGATAGGTCTCATCATTTTGAGGTAAATGTGTTTAAAAGTCTGACAAATCTGCGTGTAACTTTAAGGGACGTCACTACAGAACATCTTTTTTCTGCAATTAAGCACACTTTTTTGGGAGTTATTTCATAACATTTACTTTTATATGCATATCACTGTTCAGAACTGTGCTAGCTAACCATGTGCTGATTAGCACCTTTGAGGTTCAAAAGTATCTAAAATTGTCACTACCGAAACATTAGGTGGAGTTTAGGTAGTGACATCTTTGTTTAAGTGTTATCCCATAGAAGTGTCACTTCCGAAACATGTCATCATTGTTTCAGTAGTGACGAAAGGAACACATAATCCTCATATTTGGGGGAAATAAGCAGAATTTGTGTACAGTTATGCAATTTGTTATATAAGCATACTGAATTATCAACTAAGATGTTACGATAGTTTTTGGTTTAAAGTATATTCAAACTAATGATTCCTTAACTTTTAAATCAGTATTAGAAGTCGACCGATGTGTCGGTTTTGCCGATTAATTGGCACCGATAGTTGATGGCAAACTATCGGTTATCGGGCAAAAATAGTTTTTTCCGGGTTGGGTCCGTTGCTGGAGCGGCTGAGAACGTCGTCATTTTACAGCAAAGTCCCTATAGTCTTTGTCATACAGCACAAGAGCAGCCTCTAGTGGCAGAAATCACTGACAGCACATGCCGTTTGTTTAGACACGTGACACTGCGCGCTGCACAGAGCAGGACACTTCAAAGGCAGATTTAAAACATCAACAACGAAACGGTGTGTACAGTATACTGTAGTGCATGTTTTTTTATGTCATTACTAAGCGTTTAATTTGTTGACAAGATGCTGCATTAGTGGAGAAAGGACAGCAGTATACTGTCCATTTGGTGATCAAATAAAGTCTTGTAGACCGCAGCTTGAATTGAACGTGACGCGTCCAGTGTGTGTGACACCGGATCGCTGCGAGTGCTTCTTGACACGGCGCTGCGCTTTTGCCCGTTGTGTGACTAACATATTTTTATATTTTGATTAGATAACCACAAATGTTCTAGAATAGAAGCATATCCTTAATATCCTTATGTATGCAATTTCAATACTGTGGCCTTCGTGTAGATATTTAAAGATTGTTGATGTAATGGTAACACTTTACAATAGGAGTCCATTTGTAACATTAAGATTGATATAAGCTGTAAAATAGAAGTATTGTTCCTTGTTAGAGTGTGTTAATTTCAGCATTTACTGATATATTTTACAAATTTTAGTTGGTTTTGTTAACATTAATGAACAATGAACTAACTGTAATGATCAATATATAATGAATATTAATATTTTTATTCATTTACAAAGTATGGTTCAGTAGGATACTTTTTTTTTTTTTTTAAATAGTAGAGCACTATTTATTTTCCGTTCAGTATCCATTTTAAAAACTATCGGTCGATTAATCAGTATCGGACAGTGTGGTCCAACCTAGTTATCAGTATTGGTAAAATCCAATATCGGTCGACCTCTAATCAGGATGATTATCTTTTACAAAAACATTTTGATTCAAAATACAACAAATCTCATAAATTACACTTGAAATATTGTAAAAAATGTAATTGTTATAGATATACCTCTGAAAATTTTAACAAAATAGCAAAAAATATATATTTACAAACTAGATGTAAGCAAAGACTTTATAGGTGAATATAACCCTTCTAATTAAATTATTACTGTGTTTCAGTAGTGACAAATTTGGGGAGAGGATAAATATTCCAGAACTTGCTGACAATACAATATGAGAATTAACTGCACAATTACTAGAAATGTTGTACCATGGATATTATACAATTTGCATAAATACAATTTTTTGGAAAAAGACGTTTCCACCTCTGACTTTGGCCCATGTACATGGGCTTATCACCACTGCTGACGTATTTCTGATACATAATAGATTATTGAAATCCTTTTTTCTTGCAATTGTGAATCTAATCTAAAATCTTCTTCTTTGTGTTGCATTACAGAATCTTTCATCAGCGCACCATAAATACATCTAGCTTTGCCCGGACTTTGAAGAGCTGAGTGCCGTTAGGATTATCAGTGTCCGAACATCTGACAGTTATTATGCTTTGTATAGCTCACTCATTCTTGTGATCACATTCGCTGTCCATTAGCAGAGAATAGACTGTGTCCGGAAGCTAAGGCTGCTGACTTCACTGCCAGCATTTTTGTATGAAGGCACAGTTTAAGTTGAGAGATAATTCTATGAATATGAATTTTAAGGTACTGTAGAGATATAACAATTACATCCAGTCTCAATGATACAGCGTGGTAGTATGCTAATACTTGAACACGTACTGCATGCTCAGTATTTACTTTTGGGTTTAGTATGAGTATGCAAATAGGAACACAGCTTGAGTCTGCCTTCATTGTGGATGGAGTTTGTGGTTAGAGAATGTAGACTGTAGATTGAAAACTGTTGTAGTTTTTAGCTGCAAACGAAGCGCTGATGCTGCACTGATTCAACCTCCGTCACAGTACAGTGCCGTTTAATAGCTGCATTGAAAATCCTCTACAATCAGCTTTGCTCAGCTGCATTGAATCACATCATTAGAAACCATTAGAGAGGAAAATCTGTGTCACCTCACCATTCTAGCAGTTCAGTCCCTCTGGGTTCTCAAGAACTGATATGTGTCACTATACTGTTCTCAACTCGTACAGAATATCCTCATCTCATCAGTCCAGTGCAGGATTTCATGATTTATTACTCTCAGCTTCCATGCTAATTTCCCTGGTAATGTGTCATGGAGTTAAAATTTAATATTCACCAATGGTGTACACAGAACTGCTGCTGGCTGTGTGAAATACTAAACTTCTCAATCAGACATGACAGCATGTGAAAAATGATGCTTCACATCTGATTTTAAATGCAAATGTCAGGGGTTTTTTTACTGGTTCAACCCTTGTGCGTCAATAAAAAAAAAGCTATACATAGGTCCTTAGTGTTCAAAAATGTCCACGTCAAAAAACTGTCATAAAAATTTTAAGCTGTGGAGCACAGACTTAAGTTTGGTCTCATTTTAAAGAAGACCCATGGCAGATTATTGCTGAAGTAGAAAGTTTAAAAAGTGAAACCAAAAAAAAGTTACAGAGCTTTAAGTTTATGAAAATGCTTTCTGAACAATATTTTATATAAAATATATATTTTATGAAACACATGGAACTCTTGCTAGAAAATCAAAGCCATAAATCTAAACAAGTTGTGTTCTAAATTTAAGGTTGATATCTCACGAAATGAGCTTTCAATAAGATTTTGTTTGGGCGCAGTACCAGATTTTCCTCATTAGGTGCCAGCAAAAGTTGGTTTGATTCGTGATTTGCAGTAGAGTTTTTTTTATGACACACACACAAACCACACTCTGACATCCATACCAACACACCTACACAATTATAGCTGCATTATTTATCCATTTGGCTCTATAATATGCAGAAGCAGAAAATGGACATAAAGAAAGTATTTGCTTTATTGGCCAAATCTAAAAAAAAAAATGGCAACATCTGGTAAAAAAATGTAATTTTGAAGCCTTGCCAACAGAATGAAAGCCTGTTAACAAAAATTGCATCATTTTACAGTTAAATGGCACTGTGATTAAAAAATAGCAGTTTTAATGGGTTTCAAAGGGGACATTTTTGTCCTTAAGGTCCTGAGAGGAACTATTTTTTATACCTAGTGCAAAACAGATGTATTTAAGGAAATGGGGGTGAAATAGTAAAATTACAGTAAAAATACACACCTGTACCAACATTTATGCAGCTGGCAATCACACAGGCAAAATAATTATTAAAAAAAAACCCGAAATGGACAAAAATGTCCAAAAGGTCCCACAAGGTTTAAGATGTGAAAAACTAACATTTTCTGTTTTTAGCTATGTAAAATTGAAGTAATGTTCCTTGCTATTTGTTTTCCTATGTAAACACTTCTTTATTCCATCTGTGCTCATCCAGGCTCTTGAGCGTGCTGTGCTGTAACCTGGATTCTTTTCTTCTGCTGGAGTCTCAGTATAACCTCTCTGAGTTACTGCTGCAGGGTCAGAGGGACAATGTTACCGAGCCGTCCTCAGGTGAAGGGTGAGTGACTGTCTCTCAATTTCCTGTATTCCCTTGAAAATAGTTCAGCACGACACACTAATTCAAAGTCAACCGAACAAAGTAATAGATTTAAAAAACTCTTGTATTATTTACCATACGTTTGAGAGGCTGAATTACTGTAGATACAGTGTGTATCGATTCCGTATATTGTTTGTTTATACTGGCTTCATCATCCTTAGGGAGTTCATCATCGATGGACTGTCTGTGGAAAGAAACCATATCCTGGTTCGAATCGGTACTGTTGGTGGCCCCTCTGAGAGGAGACTTCCTCCAAGAGCTCTGCAGAAAGTGAGAGCATCTCCTTTTCCTATGCTTATCAGTTGTATGTGTAGTACAATTATCTGTGTTGAGTTGATCATGTTCTAGATACAGTACCACAGAAGCAAAGTGCCACTGGATTAAATTTGGTTGCAGTACACATTTTTATTTTGCAATTTAAAAGCAAGACATTCAGTTAGGAAAAGGTATGTTAAATAAGATTTAATCTCTTATTGAATACAGGATGCTTTTGCACAATGGATGCGTTTTAGATGCCTTATCTACATCCCATTTTTGAATTTAAGAAACATAAATGGGGTCCCAAATATCATATTCATTCGTATATCAACATAATCTCTATGGAGGGGTTTACTGCTGCTTTGGCAGTTGCTTATGTGGATTGTGTTTCTCATAGCTCTTAGGAATAATGCAAAAAACAAATATTATGTTTCTAAAAAGAGCTTTGCAGATAAAGCCTATGTTGCGATGTAAAGAGATTTGTAAACAAGGCAGTAGATGCATATTTGACAGTTTGAGGGATTACTAGATGACATTAATGACATATAGGACGAGGCTCTGGTTGATGACTCACCACATCTTTAGGTTATTACAAAGACTAAAACTAAAAAAAAAAAGAAACTGCACCAGAAACTGTTTGTGTTTGACAAACAAAGCCCTTGTGGGTTATTCCTTTGTTTTTTTTATTTGTTTTATGCTGAAATTAGACTCTTGATTTGAAACTGCAATCAATATTTATTATTGTAGCAATGGAAAAATATGTTTTGGATAAAAAGGGATGCTTTTAGAAAAAAAATGACATTAGGAGGTCAGAGTGAATTCCCTAAGTACGCTGTCATTCAGTACTAGTAACTAGCTTGTTTTGGACCAAAGATTTGTGTGTAGTTTCCCCATACATTAAAGAAAAAAAATGTTTAAGAATTATATTTTTAGAATAACTTAAGTAACAGGTTAATGGCTGAGCTTGTTACTTATTGCTTTGTTACTTCTTTATTTTGTATTTTTAGGGAAAACAGTGTTGTGCACAGTTGTAATACAGCTGAATATTATGTTTTAGCAAATTAAATTAAGAATTCAATTAAAATGAACTACAGTTTTTTAATACACTACTGATTTTATGTTTTTCAAGGCTTTTATGTAAAAACAGTAATTGTTGTGAGACATTGTGAGAAATGTAATTTATTCCTGTAATGGGAAAGCAGAATTTTCAAACATCAAAAATGTTTCTTATTATTGTCAGTGTTGAGAACAACTGCTTAACATTTTTGTGGAAATCATGCTCCATTTTTTAGGATTCTTTTAAAGAAGTTTGAAAAGAACAGCATTCTCTTTTATAACATTTTAACAATGTCATCTTTGCTGCATATTCATTCCTTACAAAAAAAGTAATGCTTTATTACTAAACTGTAATATTTTTAACTATAGTCAAATAAGCTTTATAGTGTTTTTTTTCTACAGCACATTAAATATCAGTTCAACAGAATATGCAAAAATGTTGACATTGTACAATTTTGTTATATACCTTAATAGTTTAACATAGCTAATAAAAACATGAGATTGTGATGCTATGGCTTAAAAAAATAATAGGACACCACAGTAGACCATATTTATGAAAGGTGTCCCATCTGTCCTATAGGGGAATGACCCTTACCCATGGCCAATAGTGTCTACATATCCTCTTCCTAAGTATTACATCCTAGACGTGCCCAAGACTCTCCGCACTAAACAGGGTAAGAACAGACTTTTAATGCATTAGGTCCAACTGTACATGTGATATATGACCCTGGACCACAAAACTAGTCTTAAGTAGCACAGGTATATTTGTAGCAACAGCCAACAAAACATTGTAATAATAGATTTTTCTTTTATACCAAAAATCATTAGGATATTAAGTAAAAATCATGTTCCATGAAGGTATTTTGTGAATTTTCCACCGTAAATATATCAGAACTTAATTTTTGATTAGTAATAGGCATTGCTAAGAGCTTTGTATGGACAACTTTCTCAGTATTTTCAGTATTTTCTCAATATCCTAACAAACATACATCAATGGAAAGCTTTTTTTATTCAGCTTTCAGATGATGTATGAATCCAAGTAAAAAAAAAATGGCCCTTATGACTGATTTTGTGGTCCAGGGTCACATATTTTTGAAATGTCTGAAAGCAGTTTTTTTATTTAACTTATTTAGCGCCACAGTTTAATTCAGTGTTGTACATGGTTCTACTCTGTAGTAACTTCAAGGGCACTTCCTCTCTTTATGACAGACTCATTTCTCTTCTTTACTGTTACAGTGATACATCTTTATTTCAATGTGACAGATGTTTCCAGCTCAATAAATAGAGACTAGATGTTCTTAACGCCTAGTAAACGCTCTTCCTTTAGGAGCAAGCCTCAGTACGTGGATGAAGCCCTATTCAGTGTCTGAGTGGTGTTTCTTTCGGCCTGTCTTTAAATGTTCACTAGGCTTGAGTCAGTATATTGTTATTTTGAAGGCCAAGTTATATGGTTATTAGAAACAAGTCATAAACTGTCATTGACTTCGCAAAGGACATGTAATCAGTAAATGAATTTGTTGTTTGTATGATATTTATGATGAAAAGTTTTGTTGACGAAGGACAATTTTGAATTTATCAATGAAGATGAGAGAAAAAAGTTGTATTATTGACAACATTTAAAAAATGAAATATAAGATCTACACATAATGTTATATCCTACAGTAAATAGTTTCTAAAAGGATGGAGAATTCACAACACAGTAGCTTCTGAAAAGTAGTTAATTATTTATTATGTGCTATTGTGTTAGCTCAGGTTCTCACAACGACAAGCATGTTGTATTTTGTTGATAAATCTTTAATACTTTTTTATACTGTCAACCAAAAGAAAAAAAAAACAAAGTGATCAAAAATGTGTAAAATGGCCCAAAATGGATGATCATAGCATGATGAAATATTGAATAATTTAAAGAATGTTTTGCCACAAGACATTCACTTTAACTTAAACAAAAAAAAATGTAAAAATGAACACTGCCTGTTTCTTCTCAGAGTCAGAGATCAGTGCTTTCTTGGCCTCGTCTAAAGAAACAGAGAGAGATGCTAGCTGGATGGATGACTGCAGGAGACAGTTCTGCAAGATCATGGCTACAAAGTCAAACACTCTTACTGGATATGGTATGACCCACATTCAGCTCTGTCTGAAATTCACAGCAAGATACCCAGCTTCTCTAATTTTACACTGAAGGTTTACTGCATTTAAAGAGGTCAAAATGAGAATATGTTTACCCAGTCACTGTGAGGTAATAAGGATGATATTACCTCATCCTTAGGATAACTACTTAAGAAGGTATCAGTCACAAACCCTTCTTCTGAACAACAGAACTAACAATATCCCATCCTGTTCGCCAGCGATTCTATCCTACAACAATTCTGTTGTTTTCAGCAGCAAATTTCAGTGCAAATTGTTTCATGATCCTGTCATAATGTAATGCAGGCGTTGCAAAGAAGCTGTTGTTGAAGGACGTAGCAGCACAAACTATATTGGGTTCGACAGCAGAGCTGCAGCTCGTGAGTCAGTGTTGTTACTCATTTCACATGCAAAGAGGGCATTTACATAGAGGTCCTAAAGGCACAACAGCACAAAACGGCCTGTTTAATTTTAAGGGTCAGAGAGATAGTGGTAAATATAATAGTGGTAAATATAATAGTCATAAAAAAACTAAATTATGACTGCTTTGGCAAATTAAAAGTGGGCTGGAGGGAAAACAAATAAAATGATAAAAAAATATATGATACGGCCCTTTTAAATTCAAAGCTGAGATCTCTTGCATTATGTGTTCTAAGATTTATTTATTCTGGAAAAGAAAACTTATAAATTTATGTATTCAGGATCTCTAATTCTGCAAGACCAGTTTCTGTAAGTGCAGAATAGATTGTTTACAATGTGAAGCGCACACTGGCTTTTTAGACCAAAGTTATTTGCATTTATTTACAATCTTGACAACCTATTGCTGTACCTTCTGATTTCCTGAGGAATTAAGACAATTGATTTTTCAGTATGTTACAGATAGAGCTGTAAAACCTTGTGTCTTTCTTTCTTCAGTTGATAAGAAATTATGTTTCTTGAGGAAAACATTTCAGGAATTATCTCTATATTGCGGATGTCAATGGTGCCCCCAAGTTTGAACTTATAAAATGCAGTTTAAATGCAGTTTCAAATAGTTTTAAATCCCAGCCGAGGAAGAAGGGTCTTATGTAGCTAAACGATTGGTCAATTTCAGAAAGAATTGACAATTTATATACTTTTTAATCTCAAACGCTCGTCTTGTCTGTTCTCTGCGTGAACTTTGTTTTTTCCGGGTCAATACAGTTAGGGTATGTCGAAAAACACCCATCTTGTTTTCTTCCCCAACTTCAAAATCATTCTATATCGCTGTAGAAGTACAGACCCAGTGTTTACAAAGTGAACATGCAAAAGAGATCAAACGCCCTTTACATAAAAAGGTAAAACGGCGGTGTAGGATGATTTTCACGTTGAAGAAGAAAACGAGAGTTTTTCGACCAGACTACGCATGTGCATCGGAGAGACGAGACAAGACAAGCATTTGAGGTTAAAAAGTATATAAATTGTCAATTTGTTTTGTAAATGACTGATCGTTTTGCTAGATAAGACCCTCCTTCCTCAGCTGGGTTTAGAGCCATTTGAAGCTGCATTTAAATTGCATTTTGGAAGTTTAAACTTGGGGCCACCATTGAAATCCACCATATGGAGATAATTCCTGAAATGTTTTCCTCAAGAAACATAATTTCTTATCGACTGAAGAAAGAAAGATATGAACATCTTGGATGACAAGGGGGTGAGTAAATTATCTGTACATTTTTGTTCTGGAAGTGGACTTCTCCTTTAAATCAGTGTTCCGGATTAAGAGTGAAATATTTCAAAGATCTAGTTCTATTGTGAATGTTTAAAACTAGCCAGTGTCTTAGTACATGCTGTTACTGTATGCCTGCCAAGGTCTGACTCCCTGTAACACCGTGTTGCTTTTCTGTCTTAATTTAAAGTGATATTTGAGTAACAGTCACACAGCGAATTTTCTTGCTGTGCATTGCTGGAGTTATGCTTTTCAACAAACAGGGAAATACATGTTACACTAAAGAACTAAGATTACAAGCAAACTCAGTAGGCTATAGCTCAAGACATTCAAAACATCCACTCCTTATATGAAAGAGGCTCTTTTGCTAGAATTTTGAGGTTTGATTCAAAGGGAAATTGCCTTGATGCTTCAGGTTTCTTTTCTCCCACAGTCCTTGCTGATCTGTTGGAGAGGGTCGTGCTGCATCTCTCGTCTTCATCCACCGACTGCTTCTTTCCACCGGCAGAATATAAAGGTCAGTCAACAGCACTTTTTAATGTTTAATGAAAGGATATTTTTTTTATTTATGTGACCAACTTGCAACAGCTAACCTAACAGAGACATCATTCACTTCAGAGGGCATATATGGAATAAAAAAAACCCCCACAAGAGTATGTATAAGTATACCTGTGTGTATCGTACTCCTGCTTCTCATAATTATGATTCGATGTAATTTGAATAGAAAAACTGCTTTCTGCTTGAAACTTTCTGCATCCCACCTGGTTAGGACATGCTGTTAGTTCACCATGGTATGCTCATTGTAAAAATCCATCTGGCTGGGATTTGTCAGCTTTCTATTCACGCAAACAGAATTATTTAGAAAATGGGCGAATAGCTGAGGCTCTGTGGGGTTGTCATTTATTAAACATAATAGTTCTCAGAAATAATATTGGTCATGCTCTTTTGTTTAAATCCCAGCTGCAAGGAGTATCTGCTGGCTTGAGTTTGAGTAATGTGACCACTTCAAAAGAATGATTTGACAAAATTCGCACCCCTCTCAACCTATTATTGATTTAAGATTTATAATAAACCTTGAAATTTATGGCTCCTTTGCTTTGTGTTTGACTCCATGACATCAATTAAACATCTTTCAAAATGACTACTGTCTCAAAACATCAAATTTTCTTTTTAATGTCAGACAGTTGAAGTTTTTATGCTTTGAAAGACTTTGATAACTCGTTTTTAAGTATGGTAAGGGGCAGGGGTCAGTTAACTTTGGAGATTATTAGTGGTTTGAGTTCTGGCAAGCTCATGAACTTTTAATTTAATGACAAGCGTCTCCTTTCATTTTTGAAGACCAAAGTCTGAGGCTACGAGGGAGAATGTTTCTAGCATTTTTCTGCTTTAATGCAGTTTTATTAAACTTTATATTATTTTATATTTTAAGTACTTCTGTTATATTTTGTTATAATTTATCTTTGTTTTAAACTCGTATGATATTTTGGAAGCAACATTTGCCAATTTAACATACTAATTAAAAGATTAGTTCATGAGTCTCTGATCCCAGATCCCAGCCAAGGAATAAGGGTCTTATGTAGTGAAACAATTAGTCATTTCCCCCCAAAAAATACAAATTGATGTACTTTTTAACCACAAATGCTCATCTTGCACTAGCTCAACCTCACATATTATGTAATCACAGAAGTGACATTGGCAGAAGTATGTATTACAAGTATGTTTATAAAGCGAATGTGCATAGAAAGTCAAACGGGCTTTGCAAAAATAAAAAAGGTAAAACAATGATGTCGGATGATTTTGAAGTTGGAGACCCTACGCTAGCTTTTTTGAAACAAAGTACACAGACAAAGAACTAACCGTGTGTGACCTTTTTGTAACATGATTACATAATGAACTAGTGCTAGTGCAAGATGACCATTTGTGGTTAAAAAGTATATTTTTACATTACATTTACTCCTTGTTTTTTGTAATACAAAATCTTAGATCGTTTCACTAGATAAGACCCTAATTTCTCAGCTTGTGTAGAGCAGAGGTCCCCAACCACCAGGTCACGACCCACTACCGGGCCGTGGAAGGATTTCTACCGGGTTGCGAGATCGTTCTGGGGAAAATTTGTATAGATATGATGCTCTCTGTTATTTATTGTGGGTAACTGATTGTTTTAATAATTCTGTACTTTCGTTGTATGCGAAGCGCGCACAAGCAAAAAGACGTGTTTCAGACAGCGCGGCATACCAAGTCGATTCCTCTTTCACGTCTCCCTGCGTTTAAGATGCATAGCTACGCTTGGGGGTTACGTTGCAATATTGGAAATATTTCTGTTTTAAACCATGAAGGTGAGCCAAAGGATATCACACAAGCAACGTGCAAACTTTGTGCAGTAGTAATGCCGGTGAAGGTCTTAACTTCAGTCAATTCACTATACAGAAAGTGAAAGTAAGAAAGCTGACAAAGATTTCTAATGCTGCATTAACAGCGCATATTCTCTCAGAGACGACAAGAGACGAATCTCTTGTTCCCCCAACCGTAACCGGTCCATTGAGTAAAAAAGGTTAGAGACCACTGGTGTAGAGCCCTTTGAAGCTGCGTTGAAACAGCAATTTGGACCTTCAACTTGTTGATCGCTGTTGAAGTCCACTATATGGAGAAAATCCTGGAATGTCTTCCTCAAATACCTTAATTTCTTTTCGACTGAAGAAAGAAAGACATGAACATCTTGAATGAATGAATGAGCGCATTTCTATAGCGCTTTTATTGTGTCTTGCAATACATCCAAAGCACTTTACAATCATATGGGGGGGATCTCTCCTCACCCACCACCGGTGTGCAGTATCCACTTGGATGATGCGACAGCAGCCACAGTACAACGGCGCCAGTGCGCTCACCACACACCAGCTACAGGTGGAGAGGAGCGAGTGATAGAACAAATTCAATGAATGGGGATTATTAGGAGGCCATTGTTGACAAAGGCCAGAGGAGGGAATTTGGCCAGGACACTGGGGATGCACCCCTACTCTTTACGAGAAGTGCCATGGGATTTTTAATGACCACAGACAGTCAGGACCTCGGTTTAACGTCTCATCCGAAGGATGGTGCTGTTTTACAGTATAGTGTCCCCATCACTACACTGGGGCATTAGGACCCACATAGACTACTGGGTGAGCACCCCCTGCTGGCCTCATTAACACCTCTTCCAACAGCAACCTAGTTTTTCCCAGGAGGTCTCCCATCCAGGTACTGACCAGGCTCAGCACTGCTTAGCTTCAGTGGGCAACCATTCTTGGGCTGCAGGGTGGTATGGCTGTAGTCATCTTAGATGACAGTAAATGATCAGGATTTTTTTTTTCTGAAAGTGAAATAATCCTTTACCTAGTCTTTAAGTAAATATTGATTTTGCTACAGAAAGAAGACATAAAATGCAGTTTCTGGGTAAGCTTTTGGATAAATGAAATGGTGGGTAAGTTTGGCCCAATGCTCAAAATTCCCAAATATTGCTATACTGTATGTCCTGATGTGGAAGGTATTACGGTGTCATGTTACTTTAGCATTCGTGTCCTCCATTCATCTGCCTCTGGGTCTGTATCCTCCCCTCTCATTTAGCAGAGGAGTAGGGGTGAGTTGTCACACTTCATCTCACTTAGCCGTTCATGTCATAATCGCTGACTGATGCGAGCAGCAGGAATATGATTTGTCATTCCACGTAAACCCTTCTCTCCCATTGGTTCATTTGCCAGCCAGTCAGGACCAGTCACTTCACAAGGTGCACATTTATCTGCATTATGTCATCATTACAATCCTGACATTGTTGTTATATTAATGAGGATGGAGGAATGGCCCCATAATTATATCAGTGGGCCCATTTCCGTCTCACCAAGGGCATTCACTCAATTAAGGCCATTCTTAAGCATGATGAATGTAGATTACGAAGCTGATGTTGATTTGTGGGTAAGCCGATGCCGAGACGAAAATGTATTATTTAACAGCACATTTTGCCGTGCTCTTTTGCTACTCTGTGCTCCATTTACCGAAATTAAATGGGTATTTGAAGAGGAGGTGCAAATGGGAAGTCATTTCTTTTCTTTTTTTGGTTTCAGTGGTGGACCACAGTGTAAAGACTCGAAGCCTGTCGTCTGTGGAGCAGTTAGGTGTGGGGATATCCCTCAGGTAATATATATGCCGTATCCAGGCTAAATGTCATGCTAGGCTTAGGGTTCGTGAATCAACTTTGAAGTGCTTTGTTAAACCACTAATGTATGCTTACAAAATAAATAAATAATTTAAAAATTATTTTACAATAAAAGTTTATTATGTGCTGTGTCTTAAAAGGTCTTAAAAAGTCTTAATTCTCCCTTCCACAAATAAAGGCCTTAAAAAGTTCATAAATCAAATCAGAAAGGCTCATAGTCTTGGCATTAAATATTGCATGCACTGCAAAAATACTACGAAAAGTGAACAAAATGAAGTGAGTTCAGCAAAATGAAGTGATGCTTGAAACGAGAACAAACATCTGTCAACAAGGTATAAAAACTTGTTTTCCTTTTGAATTATTTATTTACCCATTGGCAGATTTTTGATCAGTTTCTCAGAAAACAAGACTTCCTAAGTTGTTTTGCTTCTGAAATAAATATATCTTGTGGAAAACAAGACAAAAATACTGAGGAAGAACAGGGCTTTTTACAGTGTGTTATTAGTTATAGTTATTTTCATATTCCATTTAAGCTATATTTTTTGTAAAAAATATAGCTTAACCCTGATATTTTATTGCATTTATATTATTATTATTATTATTATCTTAAAAGTAAAACAATGTAGTTATTATTCATAAATACATGAATTTTGCTTTAAAATTCTTTAGATATTTGTACTGGAAGTCAGGACAGAAATACTGATTGGGAAGGTGATTTTAGGAAAGTGAAATTATTTCAGCTTTACTGAAAGCCACTGGCATTCTGCAGTATGTCAGCACGCTAGTTAAACGCAATATGAACCCATTTAGATATTTTGTCTTAAGGCGATCCACAATGACTGTAATCAGGCGACGCATACCAGTGCTCAGCACATTGGGATAATTGTAACTCTCTGTTAACCTTCATTTGGTGCTGTGTTTCCCAGGGAGAGACTGTACATGCGTGATAAACCTCAATTTAATTCGGTTGCGAAATTTGTTCTTATTAGTCAAGAAATATTGCCTTGAGAAAGTTCTAATTATGTAAATGTGCATAAGTTGGTGTTTGGGGAAGAACATTTTAACAATGTCTTTTCACCTTTGTTTAGCAAGGTCTTATTGAATGGAGTATTAAATGAAGCTGCCATGTAAACAGTGCGTGTGTGTGTTTGTGTAGGTATGGCAAGTTCCTGAAGCTATTGAGAGAAGATTCAGAGCAGGATCTTTGTCTTCTGCTCAAGCACTGTCAGGAGTTCCTCTCTCAACAACGAGTCAATGTCACTTCCGAGCTCTGTATCCTTCTCATTATGTTTTATTTATAATATTAATCAAGTGGCATGCAAATTATTGCAGGAATTCTGATATTTTACATTTGATTGTGCACAATATTTACATTTGCTGTAGACCATATATTGATTTATGTTAATGTGGATGAATCAGATCATTTTAGTATGCATTAGTCAAATAGTGGCTCCAAAATCTGCCAACATCCACTGATAGGACACATTTTCTGCTTTCAGCTATTTTGGAGTGAATTTTGAATAATTAGCCCCAAAACATACATGTTGGATAGACGAGCCATTTCTTTTTAAATTATAAATTTCTTTGCATTATACAGTTGAGGTCAAAAGTTTACATCCCCCATTGTAGAATAATTAAAAAGGGGGTCATACAAATTATTTTTACCACAATAAAAGGTGTCATACAAAAAAATTAAACTGCCTGCTGTTCTTCAGAAATATTCCTTAAGGTCCTACAATTTCTTGGGTTTTCCAGCATTTTTGTGTATTTGGACAAGGGATGGACTCATATGCACCTATTACAAAAGGTTCAAACGCTCACTGATGCTCCAAAAGAAAAAACTGTGCGTTAAGAGCTTGGGGGGTGAAAACTTTTGAACAGAATGGAGATGTGTAAATTTTTCTTATTTTGCCTAAATATCATATTTTTCCTTTAGTACTGACCTTTAGAAGCCAGAGGAGATAGTTACATGTTTCCCAGAAGACAAAATAAGTTAAATTTACCCTGATCTTCAAATTCAAAAAGTTTTCACCCCCCAGCTCTTAACGCATCGTCCTTCCTTCTGGAGCATCAATGAGCATTTGAATCTTCTGTAATAGTTGCATATGAGTCCATCAGTTGTCCTCAGTGTGAAAAGATGGATCTCAAAATCTCACAGTTATTGTTGGAAAGGGTTCAAATACACAAAAATGCTGAAAAACCAAAGAATCTGTGGTACCTGCAGGATTTTTCAGAAGAACAGCAGGCAGTTTAACTGTTCAGGACAAACAAGGTACTCATGAATAACTATAACTAAACAAAAAAAAAACTTCACAACAGCTGTGGGTCATTCAGGTAAGAACACAGTATTAAGAATCAAGGGGATGTAAACTTTTGAACGGGGTCATTTTTACAAGTTCAACTATTATTTTCTCTTGTGGACTATATGTAAACATCTTTTATGTGAAATATCTTATTTAGGTCAGTACTACATAAACAATAACATGCATTTTGGTAAAATAATTAACATTTTTAATGATTCTAAAAGGGGAATGCATACTTTCGACCTCAACTGTATAACAAAACATTAAACCAAATGGCATTAATTTTAAAGAAATATAGCCCAAGTATACTTCTGAAGAGTTTTCATTAGGTTTTAAATGATAAGAAGATATCATTGATCAAATAATGCTCGTTAAACATAAATTGTTTGCAGATGACTCTTGATTTGAAATTCTGTATTTGACAACCTGACATTCATACATTTTAAAGTCTGACTTAAGTGTTCAAATACTTTTTGCCCACTATTTCAGCATTGTAGCTGTTAGAAAAAATACATCAACCTCTAGAATGTACTGAAGATTCCTTGACCCAGCTGTCAGCCTGTTTTCAAGGTGGTTATCCTGGTCACGATTGGTTTGCCTCCACAGTTTTTCTGCTCATGCATGGCGACGTGGGTCGTTCTCTGAGTCTGCTCTTGCGTTTCTCCCGTCTGCTACCGTCTGCCTTCCTGTGGCCTCCGAGACTGCATAGCTCTGTGAGTTACAGCCTGTATTGCTTCTCTATTTCTTCCCATTCATGTCAACCTTTAGTACGTGCTTGGGTGCTCCAGGCTTGATAATAGCTCAACTTTGCAAGAAATAAATTGCATTTTAAAACATAATGCAGTTATTTTAAATTATAATAATATTTCACAATTGTACTGGTTTTAACTATGTTTTTAATTAAATAAATGCAGCCTTGGTGTGCATATGAGAGTAAAAAAGTCTTTTTAAAAAATC
>JAHKKF010520503.1:16806-29798 GCA_019740295.1 Labeo calbasu | reverse complement strand
AAATATAATTAAAATGTTACGTGTTACTTCCCTAACACATCTACTGCTTACACAAACGTTGATCACACTACAAACAAGACAAAACTATAATGCTATGAAACAGAAAAGATTAATTAATTGTTTACCTGGGTCTTTAGTCTATGATTAGCTCATCTCACCTCTTTTTTGAGTCGGTTTGAGTCATTCGTTCATCACGTGACAGCCCCATAAAATGAATGAACGTCTCGAAAACACGAAGAGTCGAAACAGCTGAACTAATTCCAGTGCGGAACCTAATAGAATGTTGCGCATGCGCGACTGAACGAATCACTCCCCCAGACGACTCGTTCTTCCGAGTCATATTAAAGATTCGTTCAAAATGAACGATCAAGAATGAGCCATCGCTAATTTGTAGCATCGTGGACACACATCCCAGAGCCTGTGCTACATGAGCTTCTGTGCTTAAAAAGTATACAAATGTTTATTTTTCGAAAAAAATGGCCGATTGTTTTGCTAGATAAGACCCTTCTTCCTCGCTGGGATCGTTTAGAGCCCTTTGAAGCTGCATTTACACTACATTTTGGAAGTTCCAAATCGGGGCACCAATGAAGACCATTATATGGAGAAAAATCCTGAAAGGCTTTCCTCAAAAACTTCTTTATGACTGAAGACAGAAAGACATGAACACCTTGGATGACAAGGGGGAGAGTAAATTATTTGTGAATTGTTGTTCTGAAAGTGGACTTCTCCTTTAAAAGCACATTCATAGATGATATAAATTTTTCATGAACAAATAACAATTATATTACTTTCAAATTTTTCCTCTTTTTAAAAAATGAATTAGTATTTCTTCATACATAAGAATGTGAAAGTGGACCCAGGTTCAAATCCAGACCTTTTGTTTAAACTAAAGGAAAAATTCAGTTGAGCCTGACTGTCAATATGCAGAGGAAGAAAAATTCTTATGATTTTGGAAAGACAATAGGGTTGGTAGGTGATAAAATGAAAGTTTAAAGCAATTCATCTGTGAAGGGTGAGATTTAGACGTGTTAAGGCAATTTTCAGACGAACACCTTTATCTACAATAATTGTTCATACTGTATTTCTCAAAAGATACAAGAATTTTGTACGTTTCATTTAAAATCCTTTCGAGTATCTGGAAAAAAGCCTTTGTTCAGGGAAATAAAAACTTTCTCTGGCTTCTAAACACATTTGTGGAGATTAGAAAAGACCATTCAGTCTACGTAAATACCCTTTTGGAAAGCATTGTCCTCTTTGGCCTCCTACAGATAAAACCACCAGAAAATTATGACCTCAGCTAGTTTTCAAACCACCGTTTTTGATTTATTCTGGAATTTTGGGTCATTTCAATGGTGCTGACTCATCGCAAGTTTTAGATAACAGAAAGTCAGCTTTATATTCGGATAAAACATATATTTTTGTCCTTGAACAGCTAGGGATTCTTTAATAACTGTGAGACATACAAACCCTGAGGCAGGAAACGCAGCTCTACCTCATTACATCTCAGTTCTTCAGCTGGGATGAGATTTGGGTGTTGGTTTTGAGCATTTTAGACCACTGAGCACTGCGCCAGTAGTGTTGCTGAACAATCAGTCGGTCTTTAGCTGGATGCCTGAGGCTTCAGAACTCTTGCTGGATCCATTTCCTGTCTTATGAGTCTTATGAGTGTTCCTCTGAGGTCCTATATAAATCACTGTTCATCAGCACTGCACTGAAGTGAATAATATTTCAAAGAGCCTGTAGCTAAAATGATGCATTTATTTTACATTGTAGGGCAGGTCGAAACAGTGCCCAAAATGACCATAACCGTTGGACTCCCATAATCCTTTTTCAAGCCCATGGGGTATTTAAAGCGATAACTCACCTAAAAATGAAAGTTCTGTCAATCATTTCCTCACCCTTATATCATACTACACCTGCGAAAGAGGATATTTTGACAAATTTGATTCTTTTGCTCAATGAATGTCAAAGGGGTCCAATGGCATTTTGTTCTTCAAAATATCTTATTTTGTGTTCTACAGAACACAGCAAGTCAGGTAGGTTTGGAATGACTTGAGGGTGAGTAAATGACAGAATTTTTTATTTTGGGGAAACTCTCTCGTTAAGAAGGTTAGTTAAAGCAGTGTTTCCCAACCCTGTTCCTGGAGGCACACCAACAGTGCACATTTTGGATGTCTCCCTTATCTGACCAACATATTTCTGGTCCTGAAGTCTCTACCAACAAGCTGATGAGTTGATTCATGTGTTTGATCAGGAAAAGTTGGAAAATGTGTAGTGTTGGTGTGCCTCCAGAACAGAAATGTACAGATATTGTACTCACCCCCTTGTCATCTAAGATGTTCCTGTCTTCTTTTGTCAGTCGTAAAGAAATTGTGTTTTTTGAGGAAAACATTTCAGCATTTTTCTCCATATAATGGTCTGATATGGTGCCCCGAGTTTGAACTTCCAAAATGCAGTTTAAAATGCAGCTTCAAACAATCCCAAATGCGGCTGGAATCCCAGCCGAGGAAGAAGGGTCTTATCTAGCTAAACGGTTGGTTATTTTTATTAAAAAAATACAATTTAAATACTTTTTCCTCTCAAATGTTCGTCTTGTCTTGCTCTGCCTGAACTCTGTGTATTCTGGCTCAAGACAGTTAGGGTATGTTGAAAAACTCCAATCGTATTTTCTCCCTCTACTTTAAAAATCTTTAAAATCATCCTAGATCGCTGCAGAAGTGCCGACCCAGTCTTTGCAAACCGAACATGCACAAAAGATCAAACACCCTTAACAAAAAAGGTAAAACAGCGATATAGGATGATTTTGAAGTTGAGGGTGAACATGAGATGGGAGTATTTCACCAAACCCTAACTGTCATGAACCGAAAAAAAACAGAGGTCGGGAAGAGCAAGACAAGATGAGTGTTTGACATTAAAAAGTATCAATTGTATTATTTTTATGAAAATAACCAATTGTTTCACTAGATAAGACCGTTCTTCCTCGGCTGGGATCATTTTTCTTTATGACTGAACAAAGAAAGACATGAACATCTAGGGGGTGAGTACATTATCTGTAAATTTTTGTTCTGGAAGTGAACTTAAAGGATCAGTTCTCACCAGAATTAAACTTTCCTGACAATTTACTCACCCCTATGTCATACAAAATGTTAATGTCTTTCGTTCTTCTGGCGAAAAAATTAAGGTTTTTGAGGAAAACATTCATAATGGACTTCAATGGGAATCAGAGCTCCAAATGAAGGTCCAAATTGCAGTTTTAATGCAGCTTATGAAGCTCTACACGATCCTAGCAGAGGAATAAGGGTCTTAGCAAAACTTTCGGTCATTTTCTAAAAAAAAAAAAAAAGTTAAACTTGTCTTGCACTAGCTTGAGTATACGCATACGTGATGTAGGCGGAAGTACCAATCCAGTGTTTACAAAGCGAACGTGCAAAGAAAGTCAAACGCCCTTTACAAAAAAAATGTTGGACGATTTGGAAATCAGAGGAGAAAATTTGTTTTTCGTCCTCCCCAACCTTTTTGAACCAAAGTACACAGACGAAGAACTAACCTTTTCAATGTGATCACGTAATGCGTGAAATTGACTAATCTTTTCGCTAGATAAGACCCTTATTCCTCAACTGGGATTGTGTAGAGCCCTTTGAATCTGCGTTGAAACTGCAGTTTGAACTTTCAACCCATTGATCCCCACTGAAAAATCCTGTTTTCCTAAAAAACCTTCATTTCTTTTCGACTGAAGAAAGAAACACATGAACATCTTGGATGACATGGGCGTGAGTAAATTATCAGGGAATTTTAATTCAGGAGTGAACAAATCTTTTAACGGCAAATGGTTTATTAACATTGTGTTTAACAAGAGATGAATTTGACTAGTCATCCATATTGAGCTTCTCCAAGAACAAATAGCCTGTGGCACACTGAGTGTGTGTAGCATTTTTCTCGAACATCAGATAGTGACAAAGAGCATAACTTCAAACGTGCCTACACTCCAATCCATGAGCTGACGTTCTTGAGGGAGTATTGCCACCTCTCCAATAATGTTTGTAAATGGCCTGCGAAGCTGCTGCCGTTTCCAGAATACCAATGCAAGCTCCGCAGTAACACCCAGTCCCCAGGCGTTTCCCGTGCGCACGTGTCTGGAAATGACAGCTTGGCAATGTGACTCTTGACGGAGCTGCATTGTTTAAAATTGCGTGGCGGCGGAGGGAGTTTGCATCTCTGAATAAAACGACAGCAGACTCCTACCGAGCTGCGGCGAGGGAACGCAAGTGTCGGTTTCGTCTAAGATTCATACCTCGGGTGAAGGGCGGTAAGGAAATGCACCGTCATCAGTTACAATCTACAAAAGAGAAGCGTGTCACGTAAACAAGAGGAGACAAGTCTCGCGCCAGCCATCTGGAGGAGAAAACAATATTTTCTCATTCCCTCTCTAATAAAGGAAGACGCGAGATGGCTCTTTCTCAGGGTGCTCTGCGTGTATTATTGGCAGGCAGGATGAAAGATGAAAGGCTTGTGGTCATGGAGATCTGCTCCAGAGATGCCCACGGAGCCAGCGAGGCGATGTCACACAAATCAACATATGCTTTACACCTACCTAGGAGGCATGAATTTTTCCCAGAATTTTTTCAGCACGGCATTTCATCCTCCATTTGTTTTCTTTAATTGGAAGCTCTATGAACAATGACCGGAGGGCTCCTGGTGGACTTTCGTAAGCGAGCAATATTTTAACTTGGCAAGAGGCCTCGCTCAACATGCGCAAGACAGTATCATATTAACCTATGGTCAATCTGCACCCATTAAGAGAGGAAATAAAAGTCAAAGCATTTGTTTACATGAATAGACAGTAACAGGCACTTTCCCAGAATAGGGCACAATTATTAAAGCATTAGAGGCATAAATAGACTATTAGATATGCTAGACGAACTATTATCTACACTCTAAAAAATGTTGGGTTCAACCAGTTGGGTCAATTTATTCAGTTATTTTTCATATTTTTATCCAGGTGCTGGGTAGTTTTTCTGTAACTCAGCTGATGGGTCATTTTTACTGTCAAAACAAATGATGAACCCCCTCACATACATACACTAAAAAATGCTGGGTTAAAAACAACCATTGCTGGGTTATTTGGCAAACCCAGCACTGGGTAAATATTGGACAGAACACATGCTGGGTTGCTGGGTTTTATACATTAACTGAGTTTGCTGGGTTGTTTTTTGACATAGTGCTGGGCCAGTTAACCTACTGAAGGTTTTTCATTTGAAATAAAAATGTATTCTAAAATCTGTTTAAGGCCAAGAACAGTTTATATACAGTATTTTTTACTCAATGGCAAGACTTTTACAAACATTTTAGGATGTGACAAAAGCAGTAAGAGCAGCCAATGGGAACCTGTGGGAAGGAAACTGCTATCAGTAGGCTGTTTCAGTTCATTAAATTACTTATAATCATGACTTGTCTTATATTTATGTTTGAAAAGTCACATCAAAAACAGCTTTGGCTTGTTCCATCTGTTCAACCCGTCAAACGCATAGCGGGACCACAGCAGCTGCAATGGTGCACTAGATCATTGGAGCTCCTATTGTAGTCAGTGGATTGCGCAATAACTTTGTTACACATAACAGCGGAGTTGTGTCGTGCACGTAGTCGTGCATTCGTTTGGTGGGAAGTGAAACTTACATGGTGGCACCTACATTCGCTTTGAATGCAGATCCAGTGAATTCTGCAAAAGTAAAAGGCTATCATTCCAAGCAGATGTTAGCTGTGACATACATTTAAACAAAAAAAAAAAAAAGGAAAAATGTGAGACTGTTTTCAATTTATACAGTAATAATTTGAAAGGAACACAATGTAATACAAACCTTAAATTCATTCAGAAAGTTTACAGTCAGTTTTTTTCTCAGGACAAAACACAAGATGACAACTAGTTTTAACCAGTTTGGCACAGACTACCCAACATCATTTGTTTTGACAGTAAAAATGCCCCAGTAGCTGAGTTACAGAAAACTACCCAGCACCTGGGTAATAATATTAAAATTAACCCAATAAAATGACCCAGCAGGCTGAACCTAGCATTTGGGTTAAAAACATAACCCAGCATATTTTAGAGTGCAGAAAAACTACCCAACATCTGGGTAAAAATATAAAAATTAACCTAATAAAATGACCCAGCAGGTTGAACCAGGCATTTGGGTAAAAAAAAAAAAAAATAACCCTGCATTTTTAGACTGCAGAAAAACTACCCAGCACCTGGGTAAAAACATTAAAAATAATGCAGACCCAGCAGGCTGAATCCAGTATGTGGGTTAAAAAAAAAATAACAACCACCCAGCATATTTTAGAGTGTAGAAAAACAAACCAGCACCTGGGTAAAAACATTAAAAATAACCCAATAAAATGACCCAGCAGGCTGAACCCTGTATTTGGGTTCTAAAAAAAATTAAGCCAGCATTTTTTTTTTTTAGAGTGCAGAAAAACTACCCAGCACCTGGCTAAATATAATAAAAACAAGCAAATAAAAATCACCCAGCATTAGGGTAAAAAAAAATAGCTCAGCATTTTTTAGAGTGCAGAAAAACAACACAGCACCTGGGTAAAAATAATTAAAACAACCCAATAAAATGACTCAGCAGGCTCATCCCAGCATTAGGTTTAAAAATAACCCAGCTTTTTTTGAGTGCAGAAAAACTACCCAGCACCTGGATAAAAATATTAAAAAAATAACCCAATAAAATGATCCAACAAGCTGGACCCAGCATTTGGGTTAAAAAAATAACCCGGCATTTTCTAGAGTGCAGAGAAACTACCCAGCACCTGGGTAAAAAAAATAAATAAATAAATAACCCAATAAAATGACCCAACATGCTAAACCCAGCATTTGGGGGAGGGGTCAGTGTAACCCAATATTGGGTAGTCTGTGCCCAGACTGGTTAAAAGTGGATACATTCGACAATGGTCATTCTCTGTTCGGTCCTGAGAGAAAAGTTCCTGAGGTGAAACTGCCTGAATGAAATTAAGGTTTGCATTACATTCACTACCTGTCCAATTATTACTTTATAAATGGGAGAACAAATTTATCACATTTCATCTTTTTTGTTTTAATGAACCTTACAGCTAACGTTTGCATGGAATGCTAGACTACACCAGATGTACACTCAAAGCAAACAACGCACCGGCGTCACCATGGAACAAGACACGAGACAAGATGTCGCTGTGATACAACAAAGTTGCTGTGCGCTTCACTGACTACAATATGAGCACTACTGATCTAGTACGCTAGCTAACGACGCGGCTGTGATCACGCTCTGTGTTTGACGGGCTGAATCTGAAACTTAAATGTCTGACAGATGAGATGACATGAGGTGAAGCTGCATTTGATGTAACTTTTCATTCATGAATATATATGATTGTCATTTAATGAAGTGAAAGAGCTTACTAATAGCAGTTTTTTTCCCATTGGCTGCTCCTGTCACGTTGAGTATTTTTGATTGTTAAAGAGAGACTTGCTATTGAATAAAAAAAATGTGTAAGAACTGTTCCTGTCTAATATACGGAACAGGGATTTTAGAATGCAATTTTATTATTTAAAATGAAAATGTCAGGTTGACCCAGCACTATGTCAAAACAACAACCCAGCAAATGGGTTAATGTATAAAACTCAACAAGCTGGGTCAAAACAACCCAGCATGTGTTCTGTCCAACTTTTAGTCAGCGCTGGGTTGTTCTGACCAAATAACCCAGAAATGTTTTTGGTAACCCAGCATTTTATAGAGTGTAACTTTAACAGGGCTCTACAGTGCGACCACTGTAGTCGCATTTGCATAAACAAGTTAACATTAAGTGACTTACATTAAGTGTCTGACTGTAACTCTATTGCCTGATTTTCAAAAACAGTTTGAAACAAGTCACAACCAAGCCGCTGCGCATCGCCATTCAAACACAGCGTTGTTTAGTTTATGAATGAATGTGCATTTTTAAACGAATCTAGTGAGTCAATGACTCAATTTCCCATTCATAAAGAGAGTCACTTGCTTTATTCCTGAATGAATCAGCCATCCAAACGAATCAAATGATTGATTCAGTAATTAAATCAGTGACTTGCTGCCACCAACTGGAAGTTTTAGTTTCATTTTTAAACTATATTTTCAGTTATTTAAATCATTTACTATGTCTGTATTCAAAATGTAATATTTAAAACATTAATCTCAACATGAGTTTATTTTAAAACTGACATAAAAGATTACATCCTTTTAATAAAGTTAGGAAAAATGCCATTATAAAGGTAAAAACAAAATTCCCCTGTAAATCACTTTAAGGAGTCAAATATCACCTCCTAACGGGAAGGCTAATTTTTTAATCAAATTTTTTGATTATTGATTAGAAGGTGCATCTGAAATTTTGACTGTGCTCCTAAATTTTTTTTTTAGGAGCACAAGCTAGTTTTTAACACATCACCTGTCTGTACACTCTAAGAGCTTCTATAATGGAGATTTTGGCCTGTCCAAAATGAGAGATTCTGATGTGGGACCGCCCTATTATTTGTCAGGTTTTGAACACAGGCCTTTACTATGGTATTCCACAATTAAAAATCATACACCAATGTCATAATTGCTATTAAGTTAACTTAATTTGTATATTTTTTAAATGTTACATCTTTAGTTAAAAAAAACGAATACAGAAACGTATTCAAAAAGAACGTAATATTTCGTTGTACACCCCATTTTGTGTTACCACATGATCCAGTCACCCATTACAAAAACGTGACACTGCTTGAAGAAACATAATTTTAACCCTATTTTTGATTGCATTTTGACAGGTGAATAATTACTTGCACTGTTTGTAAGAACAAAAAAAATAAAATAATTTTCTTTAATTTATAAGAAACTTTAAAGGGGTCATCAGATGCCCATTTTCCACAAGCTGATATGATTCTTTAGGGTCTTAAAGTGCTCCTATTATGCCTTTTCAAATATGACCTTTTATGCAGTGTCATGTAGCTGCATGTGAACATAAACTATCTGTTGTGAAGTTGTGAAGCTGACAGTGCACGATAAATAAAGTTACTGTCTATCCAAAAAAAAAGAAAAAAGTTGGCTCACAATCGCCTGAACGAGTCATCAGGAACACATCTGCATAATGTCTGCCCACGTTCTACGTCGCGAACCATTTGCCCGCCCACAAACAGTAAAATTTCCATGTGGTTTACGTCATGTCGAGAAGACGCTGTATTCTATGCTGTGAGAGTAAATTTGTTTTATATTCACTTCCACAAGATGAATCTCCAAAGTACGTAGTTGTGTATGTTATGTTGTGTAACAGCCCTGCACATGTCTTGCTAACCGGCTAACTCACGCTTTTGTAGTTCTGTTGTTCAGCTGTGGGCCCACTGTAGTCTAAAAATTTGTGATTGATGCAGCTTGACTGTCTGTCTGTCTCATTAGTTGGAGTAATGATAAAGGATGGCGCACAAAGCAGCTTTCACACCGAATGCAGAAAGCGCTGCGCTTTTAAACCCATTCATTTCAATTGCTTGCACTGCGCGAGGGCAGCTTGTTTCTGCGTCGACCAAAGCGCAAGCGCAGCGGAGTGCCTCACTGGCGCACCACGCTCAAAGTTCAAACGAGTTTAACTTTTGCCGCTGTGCTCTGAAATGCTGCAACTTTCCGCGTTCGGTGTGAAAGCCGCCTTAATGCATTATACAATGCTGAAGTTTACAACCCGGTTTGCTTACATAAGCAAATTGCAAAAACTTTCCATGGTAGTCCGTGCTAACTTGTCGATCAGCCACTTTAGCCGTTTCATCGTCAGACTCCGGTTCGAATTGGTAAGGTCAAATCGATGCCATCTTTTCTATCTATTGACAAGTACCCAGGGCTGTCATTCAGTTATGGCAATGGGTGTTTCGTTTTCAGACACACACTGTACGCTGTAGACCAATCATAAAGGACTGCGCCATCTGACCAATCACAGCAGTGAGGGCTCACGAAAAGGAGGGGTTTAGAGAGACTGATTCTTCAAACTGCTTTGCACGAGTTGTTTACGAAATGAGGTCTATTTTTGGAGAAAACTAAAGTGTTTTTTGACCTTGCATACATGTTAACCTGTTTTAGGAGTCTCATACAACAATATTAGCAACCTTTAAAATGGCATAATAGGAGCACTTTAATTAAAATAACATGCTTTGGTTAAAAATTGTCAATGGTAGTGTAAATAACACCTTTTTTACCTTGCCAAAATCAGCTCTGCAAAAATCATCCTGTTCTGGTCGAGGTTACTTTAAATGTTAATGAGCTCTGCTCGCCCCGCCCATCTCTTCTCTTTGTGGAGTGACGAGCCTGTTTAATTCAGCCGCATTTAGCCGCTAAACTTGCTAACTAGCACGTTATTAGGAAAGGCGATCGTAAAGATTCATAAAAAAAAACCCTTATACTCACTTCTGCTGTAAGTGAACATAGACGGATATATGTAGATCAGGAGGCGCATTCCATTCACAAACAAACATTCTCAGTGGCTCAGATGTCAATTACTTATGTTTATTATTACATCCAGCAACACAACACCTCAATCGTAGATATTCTTGTCTAACTTACATCCCTGCTCCAGCATTGAAACAATGGAGGTCGGACTGTTACAGCTGACAGGTCTGAGGTAAGACGCTCATGTCAATCAACTATCGTGGGAGCGGCCTCTGTGGGTGTGACGCCACACCAACAGGCATCTGAGAATGGCACAATTGGAAAAAGGGGATATTTTATCATTATAGGGTAGATGTGTACATGCACTGCCAACACAACATGTAAAAGTATACTCTGCATCCAAAGACAGCTTAATTTAGTCTGCTTCTACTATTTATTTAGAAGTTTACTTAAATTTTTATTGCTAGGAAACAACAAAATCAGCTGTATGTGAGAACAGGTTTGAGAAACCCACAAAACTCATATATAAAATATATAAAAAAGTAATTAAATATGGCAATATAAATATATTAGAACAAATTAATTAAGCAGTTCAATTTTAAATCGCTTTTTTTAAGAGATTCAGGTTCTAATTCATACCTAGGCATGGAAAGTGCCAATCACAATCACGTAAATGACTAGTGCGGATCCACCAGAGTGAAAAGGCTGAAAGCCAAAGGTGCAGAAGCCAAAGGAGCACAAATCACCAACTTCCTCAGCACACTGAAATTCCATTTATCAAAAGAGAAAGCAAATGGAGGAGCGACACTGTTCTTCGCCTCGTGAATTACGGACTCCCATTTCCACCACAGCAGTATTTACCATCAGCACATTCAACAACATAATTATGTTTATTATGATGATAATGCAAATCACTCGATCCTCCTCATCAGCATTATGTTCTCTCAGCGCGCCAGCAAGAGCCGACGTGTTAATGAACCAACACTTGCTCGCACACACATGCAACATGAGGACAGAACGAGTACCACCACCATCAAAGCAGCTCGTAATCTTTTCATAGCTACGCTTCAATAAAGTCTGCATGCAAATCCCAAACCCTATAACAGTTTACATCGGAAGCTACACATATAAATCATCCAAGGCTCATATCTAAGGAATTAGAGGGAAGATGTGACTTTAATTGCCCATATACAGAACATCTTTCCTGCGATGCAGCATGTTATGCTAAATGCTTCTACCTTCTCCTCTCCTTCGCTCTCATTTGATTACAGAGAGCACTCTTCAGACAACAGCCATATTTTTTTTTTATCCTTCAGAAACAAAAGAGCAGAAGAGCTCTCAGTGCCTGTTCCCTGCACGCTCTCATCCTGGCACTTCACTTTACCCATTATGCACTCATTTTCCCTGCAAAACAAGAGCTCGGCCGACCCGCACACCGCCCGTCCTCTTTTCCCTCTGAAGCACGACATCAGACACGTCAGAAAGTGAGGAGAAACTTCCAAGCAGACAGAGGAATCGAAAGAGCGACTCTTTTCTCTTTACCTGCGGCCTTATTTTCACATCAGTCGCCACTGCACACAAACACAGGAGTGCTTGTGTTGACATACTGAAATGGGAGAAGATCTAACGGGAGGCTGATTATACCTTCACAGCACTGCCTTCCTCCATCTCTATTTCTCTTTTTTTCCCCTACATTTTCCTATGCCAGGCCACAAGAAACATTCACATTATGGTACAAACTTTACTCTTTACAACATGTGCCAATTAGACCTGGCTGACATAGTTTAAAAACAATAATATTGTGCAAATGTGGCCACAATTTAAAATATCTTGTCTATTTTAAACTGTAATTTATTCCTGTTACAACAACATCCTTTTTCATGGCGAAACTTTGTCAAGTTGCCACAGACACACCCTTTAATGAAAACTCAATTTAACATTGCAAAGGCCTTTAAAGTAGACTGACCAAATATAATGTTGATGTCATTAAAGGAGAAGCCCACTTCCAGGACAACAATTCACAAATAATTTACCCACCCCCTTGTCATCCAAGATGTTCATGTCTTTCTGTCTTCAGTCGTGAGGAAATTATGTTTTTTGAGGAAAACATTTCAGCATTTTTCTCCATATAGTGGACTTCATTTGTCCCCCGATTTGGAACTTCCAAAATGTAGTTTAAATGGAGCTTCAAAAGGCTCTAAACGATCCCAGCCGAGGAAGAAGGGTTTTATCTAGCGAAACGATCTGTCATTTTTTTCGGAAAATAAAAATTTGTATTTTTTTTTTAAGCACAAAAGCTTGTGTAGCACAGGCTCTGGGATGCACGTCAACGTACTATTGAATCACGTCGGAAGGTCACATGGACGTAGGCGGAACTACATACCAGTGTTTACAAAGCGAACGCGCAAAGACTAAGAAAGGCAAGTAAGTCGAATGCTGTTTACAAACAAAAAGGTACAACGATGTTGGAAGATTCTGAAGTTGTAGGAGAAAATAATATAATAACATTTTTCGACATACTCTACCTTTTTGTGTCGGAGTACACAGACGATGAACTTGTGGTGATTCGAAGACGTGATTCGT
>JAHKKF010520503.1:0-16756 GCA_019740295.1 Labeo calbasu | reverse complement strand
AAAATATCAAAATATTGAGAAAATCTCTTATATGTCAAAAGATGAAGGCAATTTTGGTTTCTCAGTTCATCACCCCTTTAATTGTTCAAAAATGGTCATTCTAAATTGTAATAATGTGAAATATTATTACAGTTCTTACTATTACTTACTTATTTTTGATCAAATAATTGCAGCCTTGCTGAGCATACTAGACCTCTTTCAAAAACATTTTAAAAATCTTAACAATCCCAAACTTTTCAATTTTAGTGTATATACATACTCCAAAAAAAACAGGGGCTTAGAAAGCCTTAGGAGCTGGTGATCTTGTCCTTACCGTGCACGCAGAACAACAAAGAGGAAAACAGGAAACAGGTCATCCATGGACCACAAGAAATCCTGTTTCAGAAGTGCGAGTACTTCCTGGGTTATCTCTTCGAAGGTCACCTGGATGACCTGAAGCTTATCTGAGGGCGTAAAAGTTGTGCTGTCGAAATAAAGAGAAATGACCTTAAAAAACAAGTTACCAGAGAAAAATTTTAAACATTAGCCAGAAATTGTTTTAAATCTCCAACCTTATTTGCTGTAAAGTCTCAACTGCTGATGCAAAACAGGCGTCCTTAGTGCTTGAGAGAACCTACACACCCACAAAATACTTTTATGAGTATTTCTTTATGTTCTTATTTCAGGTAATAAAATCAACATACTGCCCTCAATGAGAGATTTATGAGACTTTTAAAAAAAAAAAAACTTCGGGCTGTTCACACAGAATGCATTTTTCCATTCCAGTGTGCTACTTTTCCATTGTTTTTCTATGTAAATGTGCTAGATGGACATGTGTGACCGTTGCATTTGCATCTTGCATATGAGTGCTGCATTTTTAAGACAAGAACTTCAACTGTATGTAGCGCTGCTCATCAATGTCAGTTCGAAAACAGCGGACCAATCAGAAGACCCTGGAGGTGGGTCAAGTGTTGTGAGCTTTTATTTACAGTAGTAAGTTGGCATGGCTAAAGTTTTATTTGACGGCAAAATGGCAGAGGAGGCATTATGCTCTGTCCCGTGTCCCGTGTTTTAGCCACAAAGACACATTCGGTGTGAATGGCCCCTTAGAGTCTCTATTATAAAATGTCATTCATAACTACCTGTTGTTTTTCTCCATGTACTGTAACAGTCACAGGCCAGAATTTCCTATGAAAACAGGTATTAGTGGCAGTAGGATGGATCACTAAAGGATAAAGCAAATCTACTGTATGTTTATCTCAGTATTTCAGTGTAGCTGTTTGTTGGACTCACTGTTGAACCCCGAGGAAGGCGAGCAGCGCCAGGTCTGGTTGTTTGTTGAGTCGGAGCACACACTCCCAGTACACATCATCCTCCTTCTCTTTCTCTAGAGCGTAGAGAGTGAAGAGAGGAGGATAGAGACGGGGCAACAGCACTGGCAGGAGGAGAGCAGAGCTGCTGACCACACACCTGCAACACACACAAACACACAAACTGAATTTATGAAAAACAAAATATGAGATAAAAAGCCATAATGACAAAATGATGACTAGTTTTTATCTCAGAATTTATCATCACTTTAAAGGGGTCATCGGATGCCCATTTTCCAAAAGTTGATATGATTCTTTAGGGTCCTAATGAAAAGCCTGTAATATACTTTGGTTAAAATTTTCCAATGGTTGTGTAAAACAACACCCTTTTTACCTTGTCAAAATGAGCTCTGCAAAAATCATCCCATTTTGAGGGATTATCCTTTAAATGCAAATGAGCTCTGCTCACCCAGCCCCTCTCTTCTCTCTGTGGAGTGACAAGCCTGTTTACTTTAGCCGCATTTACCCACAATTACCCGCGTTTAGCCACTAAACTTGCTAACTAGCATGTTATTAGGAAAGGCGATCGTAAAGATTCATAAAAAAACCCTTATACTCACTTCTGCTGTAAGTGAAGCTGGGTCACGAATGATTTGCGCGAACATAGACGCAATAATGTAGATCGGGAAGCGCATTCCCTTCACAAACAAACGTAATCCACTGCATCTTCAGCAGCTCAGATGTCGGGAGTAAATGAGGACCATTATGTTCATTATTACATCCAGCAACACAACACCTCAATCGCTCTATCGGAGATATTCTTGTCTAACTTACATCCCTGCTCCGGCATCGAAACAATGGAGGTCGGACTGTTACAGCTGATTTAAAGCGGGTCTGAGGTAAGACGCTCATGTCAATCAACTATTGTGGGAGCGGCCTCCGAGACAGGCATCTGAGACAGGCTCGATTTGAAAATAGGAATAATATTTTTACAGATTAATGAAAAACCACTGCATGGATTTTTATCATTATAGGGTAGATTTGTAAATACACTGCCAACACATATTAATGTTCAAACAACATGAAAAGTGAAACTTTGCATCCGATGGCCCCTTTAAACTTTTTTATCTCATAATTATGTCATAATATCAACTTATCTCATTATTATTTAGTATCTCATAATTTTGTGAAATTGTAAACCTGAACCTGGTATTATGTCATCATTTCAATTTATCTTATAGTTATGACTTGCATATGTCATAATTTTTGTCTTATAATTTTACTTTTTATGTCATAACTGTGGTTGAAATGCGCTTTCATAGGTTTGTGTCCATTAAGACAATAATCAAATTAGTAAAGTACTTTTCATTTCTAAATTAAATATAGGCATTATCTGTGGGGATTTAATATATAAACAATTGTTTTGTTTAATTTCCAGTAAACAACACTCTGTGATATAAACCATTACAGTTGTATAAAATAAAATTACTCATACTGTAATATCTGAGTTTGGTCAAACCACCCACCCCTAGTGTGCTATATATTATTTTTCTCATAAGTGAGATATCTTACGTACCCAGGTTTAGGAGACTCCAGCTGCTTCCCAGCAGGGTCTGAACCGCCCTTCGCTTTTGGAGGGTCGGCCAGTGAACCTCCTTCTTCTGGCAGATCCGGAAAGAGGAATCTAAACACAAACACATACATAAATATTCACAGAAACAACATTTAAAACAGACATTGCTTTCAGTCTGGCCAACACACTTACCTGACAAGCTGGAAGATGCGGCTGAGATAGGACTTGATCTCATTGACAGCCTGAGGCAGTAATCTACGGTTGGCCCCAACACCAACATACGTCATACGGTACACCGAAACCAATGTCTCCACCAGCCGACCCAGAGGATGCAGTGGGGTATCACATGCCTGGGGTCAAACATCAGGGGTCAGTGACATATTGTGCAAAATCATCAGAAAACCGAACTACTAGAAGGGCCAAAAACAGAGAATATTATGTTTGTAAATGAGTCTGGCAGTGTCAATACACACATCAGGGAATGCATACCTTAACAAGGTACCGACGGATTGTGTGATACACCTCTAATGTCACAGGACCCACATGCTGAGGAATGAACTCTAGGCTCTCCAGCGTTTTGTGATGAGAACGACTCAATAACTCTGGACTGAAACACAAACACACACATATGAACATTTAAAACACATTTAAAAATATCTAGTTAATATTCTTGTTCCAAAACTTTGGGAGATGCATTCCTAGATTAAAAAAAAATAAAAAAAAATTATGCATATGTAAATATATAGATCAAATTCACAATCATTCACAGAAAAGGTAATCCCATAATGCACTGCGACAAGATTTTCATCCAAGATTATAAATAGATTTTATTTACTTTTGCACTCATTTGTTATAAATAATCTGGTTTGAGTGGAAGCACATTTCCATCAAATAATAAAAAGAAGTCATAAAAATGACAATAAAAAAAAAAAAGTCAGAATTATGATGCAAAAAGTCTAAATTATGATTTGGTTGAATGTTGAATTCTGACTTTTTATATTTTATTTCTGTTACTTTTATGTTAATATTTATTCTATGTGTAGAGACTCAAAAAATGCATTTAAGTAATAAATATGACCTCTTACATTATAATTTAGACCTTTCATCTATCAAATTGAACTTTTTAATCTCTTAACTGACAAAAAGTTTAAATTCTAACAAAAAAGTAGATTTTTTAAATCATAATTATGACTTTTTGTGTCATAATTTTGACTTACCTCATAATTATAATTTAGTATCTCATAATTTCAACTACATCATAATTAATTTAAAGAATTCTCTTAGGTGGCAGAAATGGGCTTGCATAGGTTTACACCCATCAAATTCCAAAAAAATAAAATAAAATAATAATAATCTAAAGTAAAATCAGATGAAGCATTCTTTATTTATCAATTCATCAGGTAATCAAAAACAGCCATTACCTTATGTGATTAAAATAATAATGATTAATTTTGTGACATGAACCATTACATTTGTATAACACTACTCATACTAATATTTCTGAATCTGGTCAAACCACCCACATCTAGTATGATATGTATTATTTTTCTGCTTATTAGAGTACAGATTTGTTATCTTAGCACCATGCTAACATCAGGGGCCAGTTGCATAAAAGGCTTAGACTACTCTTAGAAGTTAATCATCCAATTTTTTTTCTTTAACACTGGCCATACTTTTTTTTAAATCAGTGTAGATTAGTCTAAGCTAAATCCAAAAATAAGACTGATTACCCCTTTGCTAACAGCCAGTTGGTCGAACTCATATTTAAGACACAGCCTTAACATAGGCAAATCATCTGTGAGTGTCAGAGTGTGTATGTGTTCAAGTGTACCTGTCTCTCTGCTGTCTCCTGT
Source organism: Labeo calbasu (assembly GCA_019740295.1). Taxonomy (NCBI): domain Eukaryota; kingdom Metazoa; phylum Chordata; class Actinopteri; order Cypriniformes; family Cyprinidae; genus Labeo; species Labeo calbasu. Next base: position 12,041 of record JAHKKF010520503.1, on the reverse strand, counting down.
TAGCAGTGAGCGCTACGGCGATGTTGTCCCACGCTGTAGTTGTTTGTCCCTGTCCGGGAGAATCACAACCTAGCCTGCTCCAGCACTCCAAAAACACAGCCTTCCACTTTTCTTCAGAATGAACTGCTAACCTGCCTAGTTTACTACAATCACAAAAACATACTGGTTCCTCATCAACACTGATAATGTCGCTTAATACTGAATTGTGCTATAGAGATCAACAGAAGCTCTTACAGTGCATGGGCCTTCTCCTTGTCAGAGTCGTAGAGGCTGGGTTTGTAGTATGAACCTGACATCTTTAATCCGGTTCCCCAAACCCCACTAAAAGAGCCTTCAATGTAATCTCCGTTCGGCATGGTCAACACGCCCTGCAGAAAGAGACGACAACAGGCTTGTTTGTGTGAATATACACATACAATACATTTAAATATTAATATTAGAGATTGTAATATTATTTTAAATACTTTTAATAATATTAATAATGTTATCTGTAATATTATTAAATATGTCAATATTATTATCTTTTTAAATATGACAATTAAAATAACTGTTTTATATTTTAATACATTTAAAAAAAAGTTATTTATTTCTATGACTGTAAAGCTGAATTTTCAGTATCATTACTCTAGTCTCTAGTGTCACAAGATCCTTCAGAAATCATTTTAGTATGCTGATTTAATGCACAGATAACATTTTTCTATTTCCTAAGTTGGCAACAGTTGTGCTGTGTAACATTTTTTCAGAATTCTTTGATGAATAGAATGTTTTAAAAAAGCATTACTTGAAATAGAAGTAATTTGTAACATTTTAAATGTTTAAACTGCCACTACTGATTAATTTAATGTGTCCTTGCTGAAAAAAAGTATTATCTTCTTTCAAAAAAAAAGATAAATGTGTTTGTTTGTGAGCAGTAGCACCTTTCCATTTAGAGTCCAGTCTTCTGAAAACTCTCCTTCAAATGCAGTGTCATCTTCAGAGAGTAACACCCCAGTGCCCTTGGAGAGAAACAAATAGCAACTTTAAATAATGTAAAGATTTTCTTTCCTCGTACTTTAAAAGCGAAACAGACTGGGTGTGTGTGTCACGTTTATCATTTTTGTATAATCAAATGCACCTCAAAAACAGTAAAACATACCATACCATAGGAAAAAAAAACTAGCTAGATTTTCTTTTTTCTCAACTTGTTAAAAAATCTAATTTGAATTATTTGTATTGTATAGTAACTGTTTTATAAAAGCAATAAGGCACACAAGGCCAAGATATACTGTGAATATAGTCATAAAATAGAATGGCATCACATCATTACACTGTTCAAATAAAAACAAATGTGTGTATCTCACCATCATTTTGTTGTTGCTGAAAGCACCTTCATAGTACAGGCCAAACTGTGTAACAACAACTCCGTTCCCCTGACGCTGATCATCCAGCCACATGCCCATGTACTTCTCCCCTCTAACACAAAACACAATTTGTAGTTGCACACACACTTACATTTAATGTATTAAACACATTTCAATGTTTCAAAACATTTCAAGGCATAAAAATGCCACAAGCATTTTGTGAATTTACTCTCTCTTGTCTATTTGCTTACCTGGTGATGTCATCAAAAACTCCATAGCCAGATTTTTTGTCATACTGCCACTGGCCGATGAAGACGCTGGGCGAGGTGGAATTCAGCTTTCCACTACGCAGCATCCCATGACCATGACGCATGTTATCTTGAAACGAGCCCTCGTATATTTCACCAGAGGCATATCTGAACACAAACACACACACACACTCTATCAGTTAATGGCAACGAATCACATCAACAAACACTATGTTCAAAAGTTTCAGGTCACTAATTTATTTATTTATTTATTTTTTTTTACATGCTTATTTAGTATTAACATAATCAATTTACAACATGCTTTCCTGAAGAAAACAGAATACAATCATTTAACAAATCTTTACAGTATTGCCCGACATGAGTTTTGCTTCAAATAAAGTACAGAAACAGCGCCAAAGATGTAAAAAGATGTTCACTGAGCTATGATGCATCAAAATTGACAGTAACAATGTTTTTAATGTTGCAAAACAGTTCTATTTCAAATAAACGCTGATCTTTTGAACTTTCTATTTATAAAAATGTATCATGATTAAAAAATATTAAAATAGAAAACAGTTATTTCAAATTGTAACATTATTTCACATTATTACAGTTTTTACTGTATTTTTGAGCAAATAAATGCACCTTGGTAGGCATATAAAGCATCTTACAAAACTTTTTCTAAAACATTAAAAAACTTTGGTGGCGCACATACAGAAAGACACACAGAAATGACAGAAAAATCAACACACAACCACGAACCTGAATGTTCCAAAGCCATGCATCTTGCCATCCTTCCACTGGCCTTGGTAATGATCACAGCTGTTCAGATTTTTGTTCGGCACAACATAATCTCCAAAACTGCAAATAAAACAGTATTTAAAATATTCCCGGAAATAAAAAACAGGAGACGTGAGCATTAGTATATATATACACTGTACATAAAAAAAATGGTTCCACTAACCCATCTTCAAAGCCGTTCTTAAATGCCCCTGTGTACATTCGTCCATCAGGCCATTTGATCACACCCCTAGAACACAGACATAGCCAATCATCATCTTCCATCTTTTAAAGTGATAGTTCACTCAAAATAGAAATTCTGTCATTAATTACACACCGTGATGTCGTTCTAAACAACATAAGACCTTCGTTCATCTTCGAAACACAAATGAAGATATTTTTGATGTAATTAGAGAGCTTTAGACAGCAACGCAACAACCAAGTTTAAGACCCAGAAATTTGGTAAGGACATCGTTAAAATAGTCCATGTGATTTCAGTGGTTCAATCGTAATGTTATGAAGCTATAAAGTGTTTAACAATGTCCTTCCTACCTTTCTAGGCCTTGAACGTGTCAGATGCATTGCTGTCTATGCAGGGACAGAAAGCCCACGGATTCCATCAAAAATATCTTAATTTGTGTTCCGAAGATGAACGAAGGTCTTACAGGTTTGGAACGACATGAGGGTGATTAACTAAGAACATAATTTTCATTTTTGGGCGAACTATCCTTTAAGAAGATGACCTACCTTCCATGGGGTTTCCCTGAGACCCATCGGCCCTCATATGTGGCCTCCTTGAGTCGACTGTCTTTGTAGAATGTGTATGATGCTGTCCGTGAAATGGGCGGATCTGCTCTCTGCGTCACCCCCGTAGAAGGAGGTATCCCATCGTGTACCAGTAATCCACTAAGCGCCTGCTCCACCGCTTGGTTTATAGAACGAAGCCACTTCGCCTAGAAATCAGGACATCTGTGTTTAACCAACTATACCGGTTGTGCCGAAATAATCATTTTGAGTCATGTCAGATCTACCTTTTCAGCTGGGGATGAAGCCAGCAGAGTGAAGCTCTCTTCAGGTGAAGTCACTTTTAAACCATATCTGTAGAGAACCACATAAACTTCATAACTCTTTAAAACACTTCATAATTATATAAAGCTACTAAACATGACTGGCACACTCACATGCCCGTGTTCTCCTCAGAAATAGGCTCCACCCACAATGTAGCCAAAGGGAAGACGTGATGAGTGGAAAACTAGGAGGGGTTGAGAAAAAAAAACAAAAAAACAAATGCAACTAATGCAAGAACAGCATACAGAAAAATACATGCATGTAGATTGTACAATTCTGTCCACTTCTGATAAGGGATGCATAATATATCAGTACCATATCAGTTATCAGCAGATATTATGACATCTATTCATACAGTATATTACATGCATTTCTCCTGTGTCATTTCATTTAGATTACCTTTACCGCATCTTTAAAAACACAAATAACTTAACACTGCTAAAATGTAAGGCAAATCTATGGCAAATGTCAAAAACATTATTACAGTACTGTTATAATGTACAATACTGTTTTTAATATTTTAGAAAGAAATCTTTAATGCTCACCAAGGCTGCATTTATTGGATCAAATATAAAAAATAATATTGTGAAACATACACTGCCGTTCAAAAGTCTGAGATCAGTACGATTTTTAATGTTTTTTAAAGTAGTTTCTTATGCTCATCAAGGCTGCATTTATTTGATCAAAAATACAGAAAAAATAATTTTGTGAAATATTATTGCAATTTAAAATACCAGCTTCTATTTTAATATACTTTAAAATACACATTATTTCTGTAACGCAAAGCTGAATTTTCATCATTACTCTAGTCTTCAGTGTCAAGTTTGGGGTCAGTAATTTTCTTTCTTTCTTTCTTTTTCTAAGAAATTATTATAGAGATTTCTATTTTAAATAAATGTTTTTTTTTCTTTTACCTTTCTATTTATCAAAGAATCCTGTAAAAAGTATCACAGGCTCCAAAAAAAAAAAAATTAAACATCACAACAGTTTCAACACTGATAATAAATCAGCATATTAGAATGATTTCTGAAGAATCATGTGACATTGAAGTAATGTCTGAAATTAAGCACTGCATCACAGAAATACATTATTTTTTATAGTATATTAAAATAGGAAACCAATATTAGAAATTGCAATTATATTTCACAACATTACTGTTTTTTTCTGTATTTTTGAACAGATAAATGCAAACTTGATGATCCCAAACTTTTGAACGTCAGTGAATATGTAAATTTTACAATTTTCTATTATAATATATTTTAAAATGTAATTTATTCCTGTGATGCAAAGCTGAATTTTCAGTATCATTACTCTAGTTTTGCGTGCCAAATGCTTCTTTAGAAATCATTCTAAAATGCTGATTTTCTGCTCAAGAAACATTATCATCACAGTTGAAAATCGCTGTGCTATCATTTTTGTGAAACTGCTACATTTTTGATATATAGAATGTTTTAAAATGACAGCATCTGAAATATTTTTTGTAACAATGTTAAAAAGTCTTTACTGCCACTGATTTTATGCATTCCTTTAATGCATTCCTAATTAAAAATAAATAAATAAACAAAAATAAAACTGAAGGGCACTGAACAGCAGCGCATGCTATGAGGCCTAAAATCACTCTTAGCATTTGAAGGACTGAATTTAGTTTTATAGTGTTTTATTTTTAATTTATTTAGACTAAATAGCATAGAATTAATAATGACGGTGACATTTTGCTGCCATGAAATATTTGTTAAAAACTTAACACAAGTGCATCTCAAGCATAAACCAACTGTTAGTTGGTTTAAAGTTGTTGTTGATTGTTCACTTGACTAGTATTTTAAAATTTAAAATGTTGAACATATGGTTCTTTTTCCTAGAGCAATTTTTTGCTCTTATAGGATGGAAAGGGATAATGCTGATGAAAGGAAAAACAGACACATACACGCACTGTAAAAATATCAAGGAAAAACAAAAAGGAGGAAAATAATGGATTATCATCTCAAATATCCACTGGTACAAGACGAGACTCAGCATTAAACAGAACTACTACTGTTCAACATAAAACCATCCAGCACAACATGCCCCTTACTACAATCAGGTACATTTATGCAGAAAATCTTTTACAAAGGGTTAGCAAGCAGGAAGCCTTGGAATGTACCCAACCAGATGTACTGTCATCTTTCTATGGTTTTATACCACACAGGAACAAGACATTTTGGACAAGGTAGAGTCTAAATGAAGCATTACAGGAATTAGAGGTTCTAGAGGTTCAAACTGAGCTATTACAGATACTATGTGATTTTAATTGATTCTTTAAAGGAATATTCAGAGTTAAATACAACCTAAATTCTCTTGACAGCATCTGTGGCCACAGAAAATCATTTTGACACATCCATTAGTTTGTCCAATAATGCATTTCAAATATAAGCCTACTGAAAGATTGCACAGCACAACAAAAGATGAAAATATGAAACAGTCGCACTGACGCAAAAGTATAATAACATGATGTAACTGACATAACTCTCAGTAAAGTACTTTTTGTTGGAGCAAATTTTCACCCCGAGGAATTAAGTTAGTAACACATAACCAAAAATTCATCCACCTTAAAACTTAGTCTCATTTCAAAGTGACTTGCATCAGTGTTGTTATATAAAATGTATGTATGTACTGTGTATATTTATTATGTATATGTATATATATATATATATACATATATATACATATATATAAATACACAACACACATTATGTAAACAAAAACTTTTCTTTTGGATGCGATCAATCGTTGCACAACACTAGTTATTATAATAAGATAACTAAAATTCAAACTAAAAACATGTTTTTGGGACAAAAATATTATGTTTAAATTGATGTACTAAAATACTGAAACAAAAATAGCTAAAAATAGCAATAGCTAAAAATACATTGCATAGGTCAAAATTATCCATTTTTTCTTTTATGCCAAGAATCATTAGGATATTAAGTAAAGATCATGTTCCATTAAGATATTTTGTAAATGTCCTACTGCAAATATATAAAAACTTAATTTTAAATTAGTATTTTTGATTTGATTAGTACCATACATTAATGGAAAGCTTTTTTATTCAGCTTTCAGATGACATATAAATCTCAATTTAAAAAATTGACCCTTATGACTGGTTTTGTGGTCCAGGGTCACATATGAATAAACAAAAGATAAATAAGCAAGCAAAAAAATACATATAAATAAGCAAAAAATAAATAAACAAGTAAAAAAAAAAAATACATAAGCAATAAGCAATATATATATATATATATATATATAAATAAGCAAAAAATACATATAAATAAATACACAAAAATAACAAAATAAAATTAAATAAAATGAAAAAAAAACTTGNCAAGCAAAAAAATACATATAAATAAGCAAAAAATAAATAAACAAGTAAAAAAAAAAAATACATAAGCAATAAGCAATATATATATATATATATATATAAATAAGCAAAAAATACATATAAATAAATACACAAAAATAACAAAATAAAATTAAATAAAATGAAAAAAAAACTTGCCAAGACCTAAAACTGAAATAAAAATAGCTAAAAATAGCAATAGCTAAAAATACATTGTATTGGTCATAATTATCGATTTACTACCGTAAATATATCAACACTTTCTGTTCAAAAAGTTCTGATTAGTAATATGCTTTGCTAAGAACTTCATTTGGACAAATTTAAAGGCATTTGTCTCAATATTTAGATTTTTTTTGCACCCTCAGATTCCAGATTTTGAAATAGTTGTATCTCTATCAAATATTGTCCTTTCCTAACAAACAATACATCAATGGAAAACTTATTTCAGCTTTTTCATAAATCTCAGTTTAAAAAAAAATGACCCTTATGAAAAATAAATAAACAAGCAATAAATAGATATGCAATAAGCAATATATAAATAAATAAGCAAAACACACATATAAATAAACACACAAAAATAATAAAATAAAGTAAAATAAAGTAAATAAAATAAAGTAAAATAAATAAAATAAAATAAAATAAAATAAAATAAAATAAAATAAATAAAATACCCAACATACAAAAACCCAAGGCAACATTTCTAAACTTAATTAAGTTTAACATGATGTACTGAAATAGCTAAAACTGAAATAAAAAAACAATAAAACAATGTAGGCAGTTACAAAAACTTTTAAATAAAACTTTTAAATTTTAAATAACACACACACAAAAAAGTACTAATTCAAAATATTAATAAAAACTGAAACAGTATCTCAATTACACTAAAATGTCACCGAGTAGCATAGACATGTCTTCTTGGTTTCTATAGATGTGTCAAAACTATTTTCTGGATTAACTGGATACCCCATGCTTTAAATAAAAGCTTTATTTAATCTCAGAATATTCCTTTATCAACAGCACTGGCCAAACAAAACACTACAGCTGTAGGGTGCATCCTTGGGCACTAGGGGACAGTATGCTACGGAGGAAACTCTTCATTCATACAGCCCATACTTACAAGACTCTTATAGGGGACCATGCCCTACCAAAACAAAGATAAACATCACTAAAACATCAGTCATTGGAAACAGATTGTTAGTTTGGCCCTGTAAGCAAATAAAAAACTGAAGTGAAAGCACTATGTAAGGAAAGAAGGATGAGATTAACAGAAGCAGAAATGATACTGAAATGGCAGTGAAACGAAAATATAAAGAGGAGGTCAAACCTGTGCGTGAACCAGCGCGTCGTTAAAAAGGATGAACCAGTTGACGGAAAAACGGCCTGCGTTTTGAAGAGTCAAAGCCTTGTTACTGCTCTCGCAGATCAGCCGGCGAGACGGTTTACGAAGAGAGTCCTGAAAGAAAAGGAGAACTCTTAATTAACAGCCCAACTTCATCCACGTTTTAGCGCTCTTCCACAAGTGCACTGAAATAAGACCATTTGCTCAGCAGGAAGAGCACCTGGCTGTCTGGTGTGCATTAAACTGACTGGCACTTGACAGGTAAAGTGCTACTAAGGGCCTGACAGCAGCAGGGTGACTCACGGTCATCTTCCCAGGAAAGCTCTTCCAGAAGTGAAGCGTGTATTCGGCTTCCTTCCTCCTCCTTTTCAAATGAAGGGCCATGGATTCATATTTTGAACAGGCATCTTGCAGCTTCTGATAATCCACAGAACTCTGTCACACAGATAAAGAAATGAGATTTATGTAGTGATGGTGTTATGAGTGAAAATCAGTGGACAATACAGCCAGTCCTGTTATTATTGATTACAATTCAAGTTCAAGAGCCCGACAAATTTGAATAAGCAATAAATAACTATATAAATAATTAATTAAAAAATAAATAAGCAATAAACTATATATATTAGTTTTTATTGCTTATTTATTTTTATTTATATATATATATATATATATATATATATATGTGACCCTGGACCACAAAACCAATCCTAAGTAACATGTATTTGTAGCAATAGCCAAAAATACACTGTATGGGTCAAAATGATTGAAAATTTGTTTTATGCCAAAAATCATTAGGGTATTAAGTAAAGCACATGTTCCATGAAGATAGTTTGTACATTTCCTGTCATAAATATATGAAAACTTAATTTTTGATTAGTAATATGCATTTCTAAGAGCTTCATTTAGACAACTTTAATGGCGATTTTCTTAATATTTTGATTTTTTTTGCACCATCAGATTCCACAATTTCAAATAGCTGTATTTTGGCCAAATATAGTCTTATCCTAACAAACCATACATCCATAGAAAGCTTATTTTTTTCAGCTTCAAATGTTTTAATCTAAATATAAAAAATTGGACCCTTTTGACTAATTTTGTAGTCCAAGATCACATATGAAAGATAAAAAAGATAAATAAGCAAGCAAAAAAAACAAAAATACACATATAAGCAAAAAATAAATAAAAAAAGCAATAAATACGTAAGCAATAAGCAATATATAGATAAATAAATTTAAAAAAAAATACATATAAATAAACACAAAAATAATAAAACAAAATAATAAAATAAAATAAAATAAATTTGTATTAAGGTAGTCTGGTTTAACAATTTGTATGTAAAAACATTTTTTATTGTTTACGTGGAAATAAATGAAAGTTTAACTTAAGCTAAAAAGAATTCTCAAATAAATAAAAATAAGAAATACAAACATAACAAAAAGGAAAAAAAGAAAAATAAATAATTCCTAAAACAACATAATTTAAAAAATGAATCATTTTAAATGGTACTTTCTGTTTTATGGAAAAACATGAAATTTTACTGTGTTTCTAGTGAGTACCCACCACCTCGTAGCATGTAGCCAGTTTGAGCAGCAGTCGTCCATATTCATGAAGGTGTTTTATGGGCAGGTAAAAGAGATGCGCCAGAATGTCCGCTAAGGGCAAACCCTCTTCAGAACATTCAGACAACTTCTGAACAACCTCGGCTCCTTTGCCAAACACATCGCTTCAAACAGAGTCAGACAGAGAGTTTTAATTTATATGGTAATATAATTCCATCTGTAATTATGTAAAGATCAGCATCTTCAAAAATGATCTCTTAATCACAAATGATCATAAATAACTCCCTTGCAATATTTTCATGTTATTACTCTAGAGTTTTTCAGCAAGTGTGGAATTCTAGGATAGCAAAGGCAGTGTCTAATACACATATGCTACTTACTGACAAGGTTTGACAAGGGCTTGAAATCCTCCCATGACTAAGAGATCACCGACTGCAGAACAGTACCTGTGCAACACAATTAGAAAAATTAAGACATTATTACAGCTACAAAACTGAGGTGACTTGAGGGGCCTTAAGTCACAAACTTAAGGTCACGTGACTTGACCTTAAGCCACAAAACCAGTCATAAGGGGCAATTTTTTTCAAAATGAGATTTCTACATAATCAGAAAACTGAATGAGTAAGCTTTCCATTGATGCATGGTTTGTTAGGACCAATATTTGCAGAGATACAATTACTTAAAAATCTGGAATCTGAGGGTGCAAAAAAAAAAAAAAATCTAAATATTGAGAAAAATGGCCTTTAAAGTTGTCCAAATTAAGTTCTTAGCAATGCATATTACTAATTACAAATGAAGTTTTGATATATTTACAATAGGAAATTTACAAAATATCTTCACGGAACATGATCTTACTTAATATCCTAATGATTTTTAGCATAAAAGAAAAAGCTGATAATTTTGACCCATACAACGTATTTTTGGCTATTGTGACTTATGACTGGTTTGGTGGTCCAGAGTCACATTTTTGAGCAATAAATTCCCATTACAATAGTCTTTATTACTGAATAATCCATATATTTTATAAATGACTGAGTAGAGATTGCAGCCACAAAGAGCAATTTCTGATTAATTAATTAAATGTATTGACAATCTAGATTTTTAGGTTCTAATTTGAATTATTTAAAAAATTCTCCTTGCTATTTACAGGGTTTCCAGGATGTTACACACTCAGAACTTGGCCCCACTAAGAAAACTGCCTGAAAGATATCAGATACTAAATCAAAGTCTTTGACTGTTAAAAATAAGGTCGACACCTTCAAAGAAATTGCAAGGCTGCGTTTGAACTTACGATTATTTTGAACAACTTAAAGAGCCAACTGAGGTTCTGTCTGATTAAAAACATTTGAGGATTTTCAATTATACATCACATTAGAAGTATAAAATCTATTTGATGCCTGAATATATTACTTTTGAAGAAGTTAATTCAGTACAGCTCTGTAGAGAATATAACTTGTGGAAAACATCTTGAAAGTTACAATAATCTGATTTAACTGTGTTCATGTAGCTGGTTTCAAGACGAGCATTTGTGGTTGAGAAGTACATATATTTTTATTTTTTTTTAAGAAAATGACCAATTGTTTCTCTAAAAGACACTTTTTCCCTTGGCTGGGATCACGTAGAGCCCTTTGAAGCTGCATTGAAATGGAAGTTCAAATCGTTGGGAACCATATCAGTCCACTATATGGAGAAAAATCCTGACTGAAAAAAGAAAGACATGAACACCTTGGATGACATGAGGATGAGTAAATTATCAGGAAATTTTTATTCTGGGTGTGAACTAATCCTTTCATAAACACTGGTATTCAAACATGGCTAATGTGTGTGGCATCACAACCATGACAATTTCTAAATGACTAATTTTTGCAGCTATGCTCCAATAAATGGCCCAGATGGACTGGAAGGGGAAGTTTTGCATTGTGAACTGTAGAGAATGTCTACACTGTACACTTTAAAGACCAATTTAAATCCTGTTTTGCATGACATGCTCTCTTTAATCAGCATTAAGTAAATAACCAACGTCTGCTATTCCATCTGCTGGGGTCATCACCAAAGTAACCACTTCATGCCTTCAGATTCTTTAATTGTGTGTGCTGAATACTCACTCTGAATATGTGTCCAGGAACAGATGTGCGTCATCTAGAATAACAAGACCTCTGATTTCACGTGAACGCCGCAGGAAGGAGGTCAAAGAGGCTGAGTTTTGACCCGTGAGCTGAGACAGCCGACCCAATCGTCCAATCAGATTCTGCAACAGCCCTGCAGAGGACTGACCGAGGGTGGAGCTAAGGGAATCTAAAAGGAAAAAAAAAAAAAAAAAAAAAATGTGTA
>JAHKKF010520499.1:0-14077 GCA_019740295.1 Labeo calbasu | reverse complement strand
TTTACATTTGTTATTTTATATACGTTGGAAGTTTTTTATATTATTTTATATTATATTAATTATATTATTTTAAATATTTTATATATAATATACTTTTATATTTTATGTATATTTTTGTTATTTTATTTTTTGTTTTTTTAATTGTGTAATAAAATCTACACTAGAGTTTTTATTGTATTATTTAAATATTTTATATATAATATGATTTTATATTTAATGTAAATGGATACATTTGTTATTTTATGTTTTGTCTTTTTAATTGTGTAATAAAATGTGCACTATAGAGTTATTACATTATTTTAAATATTTTATATATAATATCATTTTATATTTTATGTAAATTTATATATTTGTTATTTTATGATTTGCCTTTTTAATTGTATATTAAAATGTGCACTATATTCAAATTATTTTAAATATTTTATATAGAGTATAATTTTGTATAATTTTATGTGTATGTTATTTTATACTTTTTAATGTTTATTTAAAGGTGCATTGAAGATTTTTCTTGTAAAAATTTTGTATATTTACAATAAATAATGATTTATATTTAGATTTATACATTTATCCAAGTAAAGGGCAATGTAATAGCGAGGGCAGAATTGCATAGTGCACCTACGTTTATCAAAATGACCAACTCATTTTAGTCCTGAACCTTGTGATTTTCCTCATTTGTAAGTTGCTTTGGATAAATGCATCACCTGAAAGGATGAATGTAAATGTAAAGGCAACATTGCAAACCTCATAATCTGACTGAAATGTGACATGAAAATCACAATTCATCTGGTGTGTTTTACATGTCATTTATGTCTGAAATTACTCACTGTGGGAAAAAACACTGCAGGAAACACTGAAGAAATAATGTTACACTGCAAAACAGCCAAACACTGAATGCAAATAAATATATTTTTTCAGCTATTTTTAAATCTGTAATTTTTGCCTGAAGGCTGTGATGTTTTCTGCTCTTCTCACGTGTTAGGAAAGTTCATCTGGGTGTGAAGACAGCAAAGTGCTTTGTCTTGTCTAGTTTTTATCTGGCATTCACGCTTTGCTCTGCTGTTTGAAGCCTCTGTCACCTCATGTGGAACCAACTGCATAACGGAGCATCAGACCTTCACAGTAAGACGTTAGATTGATTCCGAAACACACATGTTGTTTTTCTTAAGTGTTGTACATTCTCATTCATGTCCTCTATTTGGTTCTCAATTTCCCTGTCCCCCTCATCTCAGCTCAGCATCATGGATTACAGCCTCTCATAATTACATAGGGAACCGCCATAGAGCACCATTGAGATGCAGAAGATGTCCTGACATTAGGATGATAATCCATACAGCACACTCTTCTGCCAGACTCGATTCCCTCCGGAGGCATTGTGGGAATGATTTGCCTGCTCAGCTTGCGGATTCAGTTCTATCTGCCGGAAAGCATAGTAATGAGGAATTTGCATGCACAGGCCCGGTGGGTGACCTGTCCTTTCTGCATGCCAATAGTCCTGCACTGAGCAGAAGGAAGCCTTACAAGGTTGTTCACTGCATGTATATGCAACATTTTGTTCTGTTGAATCTAGCATGGCATGCATGATTAATTATTAATGTGATTAACGCTGATCTTATTGCTAATCTTCAGTGCATGGCATAATAACACGGTTCGATTCAGACAGCTGTCATCAGTGATGGCGTGCAAGATTTTTTTTATCTTCACTTTGATAAGAGGTGAAGTATTTGGGATTTCTTCAGCTGATCACTAGAGTTTGGTTTTTGATCGTGTGTTCATGTACATGAAGTAGAGTGTCAAATATCTGGCGTACAGACTATCAAAACCACCGAAAATCCCACTGACTGTCATTGAGGGGGTGAAAACTTTATACAATGAGACTTATGGTGTATTTAAGCCGTCTATTGCTATAGAAAAGCTTGACAACACCCTAGTGAAAAACAGGTAAAACCAGCCTAAGCTGGTCTCCCAGACTGGTTTTAAAGTGGTTTTGGACACTTTTTGGCTGGTCTTAGCTGGTCAAGCTGGGAGACCTGCTGGTTTTTAACTGTTGTTAAATGTTAACAACATGCTAATCATGTTAGCATGCTAGCAACATTTTAATCATGTTATAAACATGATAGCAACAAGCTAACAACATGCTAATAATGCTTAAAACATGCTAGCAACATGCTAATCATGTAAAAAACATGATAGTAACATGCAAATCATATTAGCAACATGTTAATCATGCTTTACATAATCAAATGTAAACAACATGCGAATCATGCTAAAAATGTGCTAGCAAAATGTTAACACGTTAATCGTGTTAGTCATGGTAACAACATGTTAGCAAAATGCTAACAACATGTTAGTCATGTTAACAACATGCTAGCAACATGCTAATCATGTTTTAAATGTGCTACCAAAATGCTAATAATGCTTAAAACATGTTATCAACATGCTAATCATGCTAAAAACATTATAGTAACATGCTAATCATGTTAAAACATGTTAGCAACATGTTAGTCATGTTAACAACATGCTAGCAACATGCTAATCATGTTTTAAATATGCTAATAACATGCTAATAATGCTTAAAACATGTTATCAACATGCTGATAATGCTAAAAACATAGTAACATGCTAATCATATTAAAACATGTCAGCAACATGTTAATCATGTTAACAAAATGTAAACAACATGCGAATCATGCTAAAAATGTGCTAGCAAAATGTTAACAACACGTTAATCGTGTTAGTCATGGTAACAACATGTTAGCAAAATGCTAACAACTTGTTAGACATGTTAACAACATGCTAGCAACATGCTAATCATGTTTTAAATATGCAACCAAAATGTTAATAATGCTTGAAACATGTTATCAACATGCTAATAATGCTAAAAACATTATAGTAACATGCTAATCATGTTAAAACATGTTAGCAAAATGTAACAACATGCGAATAATGCTAAAAATGTGCTAGCAAAATGTTAACAACACGTTAATCGTGTTAGTCATGGTAACAACATGTTAGCAAAATGCTAACAACATGTTAGTCATGTTAACAACATGCTAGCAACGTGCTAATCATGTTTTAAATATGCTAACAACATGCTAATAATGCTTAAAACATATTATCAACATGCTAATAATGCTAAAAACATTATAGTAACATGCTAATCATATTAAAACATGTTAGCAACATGTTACTCATGTTAGCAAAATGCTAACAACGTGCTAGCAAAATGTTAACAACATGATAATCATGTTAGAAAAATGTTAAAAACATAATGTTAACAACATGCTAGCAACATGCTTATTGAAGGAGTGCATATTGCTAGAAACATGGAAGCAACATGTTAGTTCTGCATATCTAATCTTTTCATGTGCATATTCCTATCAAATGCAATGCAGATGGTTATTTTAACAGCAGGTCCAAAACAATTACTGTGACAGTCTAATCAGCTCCGAACCCAATTTCACAGATCAGCGATCAACAGGCAAATTGGGCAGTGGTGATGCAGTAAACTTCAAAGAGTGTCGGTCACAGAGTTGAAATGAGGGCTTACAGAGAAAGAACCCTAATCAAAAACAACCAGGAATGTATTGCTCATCAATTACGCATCGCTGCTTTTGTAGTTGCGTGTTGCAGGTCTCAACACAATGACTGTCAGATAACACTACACTCTACACACTAATAGAACAATGCCCTGTTTATGTGATTTTGCTGAAGAACTTTGACTGAGAAACTGATTCATGTCTGCATAGTGTTTAATGCAGAAGACTGCATTGTCAGAAAATTGTACCTGAAGGGGTGCGACAGCTTGTATCATCAACCTTTTAGGGGTAAATAAAGTACAAAGATGTACCTTTGAAGGTACTGTGACAGTGACAAGCTGTTGTACCCCTAAAGGTACAATTTTTGCACAGTTTTTCTGAGTCTGTGCTGAGGCAAATGATTAAATTGAAATGCTTGTGGAGTGATTTCTTGTGAAACAGTGATATGTGCCCTAATAAAACTATCAAAGCAATCTTGTGTTCTGTATTGTTATGATGAAATGAAATAACTGTTGTATGGTGTTATGTTGGGTTGGCAATATTGAAATATTGTCTGAGCTTGTGATATTGGGTCTGAGCACGTTATTATTCTGAGAGCTAAATATATTACTCTTTCTTCTTCTAGAACTTCTAAGATACAGCCAAATCCACAACATTCATAATCCATCTGTCTGTGCTGTATCATGACTGGAGGAAGTGTTATTATTATGAACTCATGTTTTGGCCAGAAGCAATGTTTTAAAGTTAAACATCTTAATAATGATGTAGATTTCAATTTGTGTTATATTTTAAATCTCTCCTTTAAGTGATAAAATATATCAGCCAGTCAGCTAGTTTAGCTGTTTTTTTCCTGCTACATCAGCTGTTTTTGATGTGTTTTAGCTGTTTTACCCCTGGTTTTAGCTAGTTTTTTTGCTAATGTTTTGACATATATATTGTTTAAGCTGTCTAGTAAAGCTTAATGGCTATCCTAAACAACAGGCTAAATCATGCTAGCAACATACTAAAACATGTTAGCAATGTACCAATCATGCTAACAACATGCTAATCATGCTAAAAACATGTCAGCAACATGTTAATTGTGCTAAAAATAAACTAGCAACATGCTGATTATGTTAAAAACATGCTAGCAACATATGTTTATAACATGCTTATAATGCTTAAAACATACTAGCAACATGCTAATCATGTTAAACAGTAACATGCTCATCATGTTAAAACATGTTAATCATGTTAGCAAAATGCTAACAACATGCTAGCAAAATGCAAACATGCTGATTATGTTAAAAACATGCTAGCAACATATGTTTATAACATGCTTATAATGCTTAAACCATACTAGCAACATGCTAATCATGCTAAATACATAATAGTAACATATTAATCATGTTAGCAAAATGCTAACAACATGCTAGCAAAATGCAAAGAACATGCTAATCATGCTAACAACGTGCTACCAAAATGTTAGCAACATGCTAATCATGCTAGAAACATAATAGTAACATGTTCATCATGTGAAAAAGTCATGTAAAAAAAAGTTTCTCACAAACACGCAGTTTTTCCCCCATACATCAGCTGTTTTTAGCGTGTTTTAGCTGCTTCCCCCCAGTTTTAGCTGGTTTTTAACTGTTTTTTGCTCATTTTGACATATACATTGTATAAGCTGTCTATTACTAGAAAAGCGTAATGGCTATCCTAAACAGCAAGCTAAATCATGCTAGCAACATACTAAAACATGTTAGCAAAGTGCCAATCATGCTAACAACATGCCAGCAACTTGTTCATTGCGCTAAAAATGAGCTAGCAACCTGCTGACTATGTTAAACACATGCCAGCAACATGTTGACTGTGCTAAAAATGAGCTAGCAACTTGCTGATTATGTTAAAACATGCTAGCAACATATTTATAACATGCTTATAATGCTTCAAACATACTTGCAACATGCTACTGAAAATGTTTGCAACATGTTAATCATGTTAGCAAAATGCAAACATGCTAATCATGCTAAAAACATAATACTTACATGCTTATCCTGTTAAAACATGTTAAATCATGTTAGCAAAATGCTAACAACATGCTAGCAAAATGTTAGCAACAGGCTAAGCATGTTAACAAAATGCTAATAAAATGTTAATCATGTTAACATGTTAGTAACATCATGTTAACAACATGCTAGCAACATGCTAATCATGGTATAAACATGATAGCAACATACTAACAACATGCTAATAATGCAGATTTTGAACATTTTTAAAGAAGTTTTTTACAAACAGGCAGCTTTTCACTTCACAATATGTTAACTGATGAGCTGGAGTGGTGTGGATTATTGTGATGTTTTTATCAGCTGTTGGACTCTCATTCTGACGGCACCTATTCACTGCAAAGCATCCATTGGTGAGCATGTGATGTAATGTTAAATTTCTCCAAATCTGTTCTGATGAAGAAACAAACTTCAAACAAATTTACATCTTAAATCATTAAATCATAAAAGTTCATTTTTGGGTGAACTATTCCTTTAACTTTCAAACTTCAAGTTTAAAAAAGAGAATGCAACTAATCTGTCTAAAAAAACCCTAGTTTCTAGTTTAATGGGAGTGCATATATTTGAAAAATCATTCTGTATCTGTCTGCAAAAACCTTTATGGTCAATAAAAGCTTTGAACAGAATGTCTGACTCTTGAAAAGTAGCTTGCTAGTGATTTCTGCACGGCTCCCTAATGCGAGAAAAAGATTTGGCTTTAATTCATATAGCTGTCATTAATGAGGGCAGGTGGTTTCTGCTTCATGAGAAGCTGCTGCATATTGTGTTGGTGAAATGTTGCTTTTAATGCATTTTAGATGTTTTGCTTCTTCGTGGTTTGCTGGCAGAGTGCACAAACTTCATAATAATGTTACATCATATTGATTTAAAAGGTGAGTTGTTTGGATCCCTGATAAACTTGAAGTTCATGAAAATTCAAGATTAACACCCGGAATACAAACACGCCTGTGGAGTTTACAGAAACATCTAAAACCCCCGACTGTAAAGGAAGTCGGTCAGCCAGAATATTGAACTGAGAGACTTACAGTAAAGAACCATCATTGATAAACAAGCAGAGCATTCAGGTGAGATGTCTGTTTTATCACTCAGCAACATTCAGTTCTTGAAGCCGGATCTTTCTTCAGACAGCAGCCCAGCAAAGGATTTACTATAGAAAGGAATTAAAGGCAGATTTCTGAAAAACTGCTAAAACTGCTAAGCAGATTTGTGCCAAGACTATTTGTCAATTTTTTTTCTGTTAAGACTTTTTGAACTAAATGAGTCCCTCAGGGAAATCTGACTATTATCATTTTCTATAAATGCTTAGAATTTTTTATTTTAGAATTTTAGATTTTTAGAATGCTTAAAATGTATTAAATTAGATTCACATCAAAAATAAAATTCACAACTGAAATCCTAATATCTTAACTGTTTCTTTTAATAATAACAAATTAAGAGTGGATTGAGATCTTGGCTTAAGCCTCCTGCTTCTCAGGGTATTTTTCTGAGTTAAAGGCCCCAGTTACCTCACATCTGCCTCATCTGTACTTTTATGAGTTATTTTATGTCTTAAGCTGTGCTTAGATTAGTAGGCATCTTAAAATCTGCAATGAAAAGTCAGAGATTTATACTTGAACTCTTTGAACTTTGAACATTTCTTCCACAACCAAATTATCTGTCCACATTTATGTTATAGGTCTTTGCTCTTGTGTCAACAACTATCCCATTCTGTTCGGAATGGACATAATTGAAAATTTGATTAAGTCTCCTGAGCTGAAAAAGCAAACTTTAGCAATAAAATTATTCTCACTTCAATGCAGAGAAAGAAAAGTGGTGACTCGGCACAAGAAGGATTTTCACAAGGGCAGATCCTTAAAGGAACAGTTCACCCCAAAATGAAAATTCTGTCATCATTTATTCACTCTTTATTCACACATTTTCCCCAACAGGTTGGTTTTTAAACTTCAAAAATGATGCACTATAAACATGTCATTGTTATTCATGTAATAAATTTCAAGTCGTATGAAATCATATGACAGCTTTGTGTGAGACTTACAGTAGGTTTTTAATTCTCAAATGAATTTCAGTGATTCAGAAACATGCTAGAAACAGGCTAATCATACTAGACAATGCTATTAACATGTTGGTAACATGCTAATCAAGCTAGAAACATGCTACTAACTTGCTAATCATGCTAACAACATGTTATAATAACATGCTAATAATTGTAGAAATATGCTAGCAACATGCTAGAAACAGGCTAATCATGCTAGAAAATGCTAGTAACAGTAACATGCTAATCATGCTAGAAACATGGTAGTAACTTGGTAATCATGCTAAAATCATATGAACAACATGCTAGTAGCTCGTTAATTATGCTAGAAACATGCTAGCAACATGCTGGTAGCTTGATAATCATGTTAACAACATGTTATAATAACATGCTAATAATTATAGAAACATGCTAGCAACATGCTAGAAACAGGATATTAATGCGAGAAAATGTTAGTAACATGTTAGTAACATGCTAATCATGCTAGAAACATGGTAGTAACTTGGTAATCATGCTAAAATCATATGAACAACATGCTAGTAACAATGCTAATCATGCTAGAAACATGCTAACAACATGGTAGTAGCTCGCTAATCATGCTAGAAACATGCTAGCAACATGCTAGTAGCTTGCTAATAATGCTTACAACATGTTATAACATGCTAATCATTATAGCAACATGCTAGAAACAGGATAATCATGCTAGAAAATGCTAATAACATGTTAGTTACATGTTAAGCATGCCAGAAACATGCTAGTAACTTGGTAATCATGCTAAAATCATACGAGCAAAATGCTAGTAACATGATAATCATGCTAGAAATATGCTAACAACATGCTAGTAGCTTGCTAACCATGCTAGAAACATACTAGCAACATGCTAGCAACTTGCTAATCATGCTAGAAACATGTTAGCAACATGCTAATTATGCTAGTAAATCGCTAATAATGCTAAAATCATGCTAGCAACATGCTAGTACCATGCTAATCATGTTAACAACATGCTAGTAACATGCTAATCATGCTAACACATGCTAGTGATGTGCTAAATTATGTTAGCGACAAGCTAATTCATGTTAAATTGTGCTAATGACATGCCAATTAATGTTAAATTGTGCTAATGACAAGTTAATTCACATTAAATCATGCCAGCAACATGATAATTTATGCTAAATCATGCTAGAAACATGGCTAAACCATGGTAACAACATGCTGATTCATGCTTCAATTTAAACAATTAAATTCAAACTTTTCAAAGCTATTTCAAACTTTCAGACAAATTTCAAAGTTCGTCTGTGAACTTTACTAATCTAGTTGTGTAATTGTGATTTGATTTAAAGAACATTTTACAATGGAACAAATGTCGACCCCTGGACTACAATGTGGTTTTGCTTGTTAATGTGCAAACTGCTGTAAGTAATTCTCTAACATAAGCACCATCAGAGATACAGAGAGAGAGAGATCAGAACAAGGTCAGACACAGAGAAAAGAAAGACGAGATGGCTGTTGACAGATGTCACAATCCAAGGCTTAAACAAAGTCAAGTGCATGCATGAAAAACACACAGCACTAACACAGTCTCAGTGTTATGACATATAATATCCACATAGCATTAGAGGGGTGATCACCTGTCTATCTGAATGCTATCAATCTTGAACAGCACAATAGCAAAGTTTGTAGTTCAGGCAAATGTCATTGTCTAAATGTCACAATGATGTGAGGCAAAGAGTGTTTGCAGAGGGATCCGGAAGCTTGTTGTTTTCTTCTGCTTCAGAATTCTGCATGCAGACCATGATTGTAGTGAGAAATGTGATATTTACAGACACAGCCTGATCTGGAATAAAATAAACATGAGTGACATTTGATTGCTGTGTTCCCTCTGAGGGAAAGGATATTTTTGTTCTGGTAAAAGATTGTTTGCTTTGATAGGTATATGGTACGTTGCGTTCAAGAAAGGTTTGTTTTATATAGGCTGTTCTCTAAAATGAGGCGAAACATAAAATGCACATTCCTAGGATCATTTCCTATTTTTTATTACTCTGAACTCATGATATTTCTGTTTTTTAAAGCGCATTTTATGCCTGCTATATATAAATGTTTGGGGGTTGAACGGTCAGTCTAAAAATGGAAAAAAACACTGCACTACATTAATTCACTCTTGTTTTTCATTAAGAAATTCCCGGTAAATTTTACACAAATTACAAATAAATGACCGTAAATATACCGCTGTCGCAATTACAGCTGATAACTGTAAACGTAGGTTTGTTGCTGCCATAAAACATTCTGCCCGATTTGCGGAATTTCATACTAAAATTACATACTTCCAAAAAGAAATCTGACGCCTGGCAAGGAAACAGACTTTCATCTTACTAGAAATGATTTTCAAGCTCATGTTACGAGGTAAAATCTTATATACAGTTGCTTGGGAAGTACTGAAGTAGAAAGAATGAAATAGTATTTTTTTGTAAACATACTTTGTTTTTGTTAGAACTAAAAAATATGTCTAATATACAAAACTGTTTTCTGATTATAAAGTATTGAGCTTGACAAGGTTTATGATGTAAGTACAGGAAAATCATGAATTTAAATAGGGGGAAATGGCATACGATAATAGAGGCAAAACCCTAAAAGCACATATAATAATGTTTGTGTGCATTTCAAACGAACCGTTAAAATGTGTTTCATCTGTAAAATCTTGTATGAAAAAGTGCAACTGCAAAATCTAAACCTGCATATAATTAAGCAAACAAGTAGAAATTAAGCATGAAGATCTCCCATCCATTCATGTCGTGTTTTGTTTGCAGTTCAGCAACTAATTTCACTCTTTTTTTTTTCCTGAAATATCCAATTCTCATTGACAGCATCTCATTGTAAAACTCACCAGCACCTGTGGCCTTCAGCTAATGTCTTACATAACACACTTTCAGAAAATGCTTGGAAAGGTGACATTACTGAATGAATTTATATGTGGCTTGAAGTGAGTGTGGTATATTCTCTCAGGGTTGAGCAGGCATGGAAGATTTCATGATGCATATTTAATTGCTCTGTGTTACCTTGATGCATTTTTAAAATTCCATTTGGCACTGGTCCTACTGTAGAGGCATGAAATCTACCCTGAATAACCTTCATTACTTTAGAGAGAAAGAAAACAAGAGACTACAACAACAACACATTTTTTATGAAAATAAGTTGAGTTTGTTTCTTCATCAGATCAGATTTGGAGAAATGTAGCATTACATCACTTGCTCACCAATGGATCCTCTGCAGTGAATGGGTGCCATCAGAATGAGAGACCAAACAGCTGATAAAAACACACCACTCCAGTCCATTAGTAAATGTCTTGTGAAAGAACTGCATGTAAGAAACAAACTCATCATTAAGACATTTTAACTTTAAACTGTTGCTTCTGGTCAAATCAGAAGTCCATAAACCATAATAACGCTTCCTCCAGTGAAAAAGATTGGTAGTTCTATTTGTAAAATCTGTTGATTTTAGCTGTCTTTGTTGTATCATGTGCCAATGGTGACCATTCGAAAATGGGGAAACAGCACTTTACAAGTTTTTCTCCAAAGTTTGCATGCCTGTAACTCAAGAAGTATTAAAGATATCTTAATGGCCTTTTAGATATTGGGACTTAACAAACTTTCCTTTTGGTATCTTTATTTTTAATGCCCTATGAGATTCAATTCCAGAGATATTGAAATTTCAATATGGCTCCAGGAGTAAATCATTAAAATGCACACATTTTCAGTGGTCAAAAACCAAATGTGGATCAGTTTGAAAAATATGATACTTCTTTTCTTTTAAAGAGGAATGTCTGAAGAACAAATGTTCTTGAAACTGGAGATGTATCTCGTTTCTTCTGGCAAGTCAACTGCATTGAACATACCTGTCTGAGTGCCATAAATGTTCTTTTTCCAAGGTTCACGTGCCTATAACTCATGAAGTAATATAGATATTGTAATATGATTTTAGATTGCCCTACATCATTTAATTCCAGAAATATGGGGATCTCAATGAGGCTCCATGTCCATGATTGTTGAATGTTACCCATTTTCCAGTGGTCGAAAACCAAATGGTGGTCACTTTGTATGTATCCGATGCTTATTGTACTTAAAAAACAATGTCTGAAGAAGAAATAATGTTGAAATTAGAATTGTATCTTATTTCCCTCTATGGAGGAATGGAGCCTCGTTGAGATCCAAATATGTCTGGGACTGAACGATGTAGGGCCTTGAAAATAAAGATTCCAAAAAAAAAAAATTTAAGAAGAACTACAATCTAAAATCATATTGTGATATCTTTAATACTTCTTGAATTATAGGCACGCAAACTTTGGAAAAAGAATATTTATGGCACTCAGACTGGTATTTTCAATGCAGTTGTCTTGACAGAAAGAAACAAGATACATCACTAGTTTTAACATTATTTGTTCTTCAGACATTCCTCTTTAAAAGAAAAGAAGTCTCATATATTTGCAAACTGACCCACATTTGGTTTTTGACCACTGAAAATGTGTAATGTTAATGATTTACTCCTGGAGCCATATTGAAATTCCAATATCTCTGGAACCGAATCTCATAGGGCATTAAAAATAAAGATCTAAAAGGGCATTTAAATGAAGATATAAACGGGCATTAATATATCTTTAATACGTCTTGAGTTACAGACATGCGAACTTTGGAGAAAAACTTGAAAAGTGCTGTTTCCTCATTTTTGAATGGTAACCATTGGCACATAATTGCTAACGTCAACAGATTTTACTAATAGAATTATCAACCTTTAGGTGAAAATTGCCATTTTGACCTACCTCTACAAAATAGTGGATTACTCAGTAAATATTCATCCATGATATTTAATATTTTGGCTTTCATCACTATACACATGTATCTTTCTTCAGAAAATAATATTAACAAAATCAAAAATTTAGTGAAGTTTTTAAAATTTGGTTGATTTGAGACAGAATGACCCAGCTGTTTTTTTGATAAAAAATAATGGGGTCTCCATCTGAAATTTCTGCCAACTCAAATCACAAATCCAGCTCCAAAGGTGAGTTACATTAGATTGACTGCCAGTTAACTGTATGCGTCAGCTATAAGAGGTCTGATAATTGAGTTTTTACTCTACACACTAGAGTTGGTACCAAATTGTGCAGATGTAACAACTGTGTGTGAAGCTAAAAATTCTCTTCCACTAGATTCCTACACAGGATTTCCGTGCCCTACATTTCTGACGGTAATCGTTGTGTCGGGATGCTCACAGGCTCTGAATGCTCATAGATGATCCTGATGAAAACCTATGCTTAATAAGAGAAGGAAGTGCAGGCATGCAGTTGTGTTTACATCCATGTGCATAATCTGCCAAAGAGATACTTTGAATGACAAAATATAAGATTAAGGAATGGAAAATGGTCTGACATGCGTGTGGGCCCTGTAGGAAAACACTGAATGTATTTTAGGCTTTGAATAGAACATGGTTGAATATCATCTGTACCATCTATGCAGTATTTTCCTGTATATACTAGTTTCTTCTCAGTTGCTATGGGGACATGCATTTTTATTATGCTTTGTAAAGGTGCATAAAGGTTGTCAGGTTTTTGTGAAGATTCTGTCTTTCAGCCTGAAAGGCAGGCAGCAAGTCTAAACATAAAGTTGTTCTATAAATCGTTCTTTAGAATATGGTAGCACCACTTTACACTTAAGGTAGAAAATGCAATTTACATATCAAATCAAATATGTTTTTATTTAACACTTTACTGAATAAACAAACTGTCATGCGAATGATATTAAAGACATTCATATGTGGCATTTCCATGCAAATGAATTGTGCTGGTATTAGATTAATTATTTGTTGTGGTCACTATATTTAGAATGTGTCCCATTTCCATCTTCAGAGCTTCTCAACATGGAAATGGTTCGCCAACATTTATTGCTGAAAGTGTTGAATAAATACGAAGAGAACAAATTAAAAGGGGAATTTGTTTTCCTCCAGGGGGATGTCTGAGAAAAGTACTTCAGAGGTAAAATATGCACATTAAAATCTAGGCCAGAATTCTAGGAAAAGGAATATGTTTTGTTTCAATTTTTCTTCTCAAATAGCAGAATATTTTGGTTTGTTTTGACACACTTTCGCTGACTGTTCTTTCACCCACTACATTCTTCATCTTTTATTTGATTCCTTGCGCTATGTGTTGTATCGCAGTTAACAGGGAACATTCTGAGAACTTCGGATAAAATTGTACCAATGTTATAAACAACCTTTTCATCCAGTAATGTTAAAGTCCACCTGTAGTCAAAAATTGTATCCCTTAAAACTGATCTTTGATCATCAAAATGAAATATTTAAATAATTTTTCTTGTGAAAATAATTTTCTCATGCCTTAAAACCATAGACTGTAAAAAACATGGACGTAGTGTCCGTAACGTCACCCGTAGGTTTCCGAAGAGCATTTTTGAAGCTCTTAGTGG
>JAHKKF010520494.1:0-26578 GCA_019740295.1 Labeo calbasu | reverse complement strand
AAAAAAAAAAAAAAAACCTTTTCAGGAAAATCAACATTAATTTATGAAGTCAGCATATGTGATGTTCTCTCAAATATTTCAGTTGTATTGAAAATGCAACATTCAAGATGACTTTTGAAAATAATTTTTTTTCAAATGATTAATCATGATTTTGAGCTCACAACACTTGAAATCTTAAGTTTATGCATTTTGATAGTAAATAAGTTAAATGAACTCAAATTTTTAAGTAATAGGTCCAAAATGCAAAATTTTAAGTAATGTTTAGTCAACATTACTTGATTATATAAGTAAAGACAGCATTAGGGTTTACAGTGTGATGGTTAAATAAACATCATCAAGCTCATATGACAGCTAAAATCCCACCATGTATGCCCATCCCAAAAAAAACCCTGCTTGACATCCAATGTGACCATTCAAACTGAGACACGTTTCCAAAAAACACCATTTTAAATTGGTTTCAAACCACATACTAATGTGGGTTGAATTGAAAACTGTTTTGAACTGACGCAAAAGTTAAAGAATCACAGACAGTTACTTAATATAATCTGAGATGACTGAGAACATCAGTGCTCACATGTGCAGCTAAAGAAGAGAAAACAACATGACACAACACGTAAGAGGAGCAGATATGAGGGAGGCTGCAAATATGCAGCAAAGAAGAAATGTCACAAAAAAACAAACAAAAACGAAATACATGCACAAAAACAAATGAGGAAGGACAGCAGGGGAATGAAGAGTGAGGGATGAAATGTCAGATCGTGGCTCCAGTAGTGAAAGACAAGTGGCAGGAAGTGAAGCAGGAGGGTCCCCAGTGAGCACTTCCTGGGTCACAGAGCCTGACCTTCCCCATCTGGAGCCCATCACTCAAATCCTGACAACTTCCTGAAGCACCTTGGCTGATTTCCTGATGATGCTTCCTTCTAATGCTTTCTGCTTTTTTTTCTGATCACTCCCTCTGTCTCTCTTATGAGATATTGTATTTAAACAATTTATAGAAATCACACACTTCGTTCATCCAAAGCTACGTGGAGACATAATTGGCCTCTGCAGGACCATTGTATCGGTGACCAGAAATATATAAAAGAAACTACTGCTACACTACAAACAAAACCTATTCCTAATTAAAAATAATAATTATACATACACACATACAAACAATATTAAATCTATTAATATTTTAAAGTTTTTTTTTCTTTTTTTTTTTTTCTAAATGTAGTAAGATTTGAGCTTAAAACCTTTATTCTTAAAAAAGATGGAATAAAATACATTCAAGATACATTCTCTTACAAATCTAATTATTTTATGCAAATACCCTTGTAATATACATCTTGTATTTTAAGTGGAAATAAAATCAAGATCCTGATAAAGTGGGAAAATGTGGGGAAAATACTAAAGCCAGAAAAAAGGGATTTACTGTGATTTGGGCTCTTCCTACATTTCTTCAACAAAAGCTGCCTGAAAATAAATGATCCATACCTGAAATCGTCTCATGTCTCGGGGGTTCCCTGCTGTCTTCAGACAATTTTGATTGCACTTTAGGAAAAACTTCAAGAAAAATCTGTGGGAGCAAACACACACAGAGAAACAAACTGTAAACCACATACCTTTTATTCAAGAAAGAGGGGGACATTACTGTGGATAGAGAGAAAGAAACTCCCACAAATACACTGTACAGCAACAATTGCATGCTTTTTTCAGTTTCTCACAAATAAAAACAAACAAACAAACAAATAAATAAATAAATAAATGTATGTCTGTCTTTAAAAGGGACAAGAAACATTTCCCATATATTTTGCTGCTGATAATGGTTGTACATAGTATGAAAGTCAGTTTGCAGATGCAAGCATGAGTTGGTGTGATGTGCCCTCACCACTGAAAAACATGAACAAACTATACAAGAAAGCAGACTACGTTAAACATGGGTTCATTTGCAGTTAGGATAAACCCGAATGTGTTTTGTGTACTAAATTATTGACTGCCAAAGTATTCATACGAACTTAAAAGACACCCAGTAACTTTGGATACTGTTGGTCCTGTAGTTTGTGGCAATGTTATTGGATTTCAATGTTTAATTCCAAAGACATTTTTGTTTAGTTTTCTTTTACACATTTTGTGCAGTATGTAAGATCAACTCTCCAACATACAGCCTAGGTCTTGAAGTAAAACTAATTTGTTCTCTCTGTCTAGCACCCCAATCACTGTGAACTGTTCATTTTTATAAACTGACAGAAGAATAAGTGTTTTTATATAGTTAACTTTTTCTAAGTCTAAAATAATATTCTAGACAGAAACCACAGGACTAGTCCATCCCAAAATCAGGATGAATAAACTGAACCACAACAACAAAACCTGCATTATTATTGTTATTATTTCTATTGTTGTTGTTGCTGCAGTTGTTTGTTGTGTCAATAATATCATTTATATGCATTTTGTGCAAATCCGTTCAGCAGTTTGTGAGAAGGTCTAAATGCCCCCTAAAGCAATGAATCCAAAGCACAGGCATCATGATCCAAACAGCATGTGTCCAAAGGGTGTAAATTGCTAATTGTACTTCATATAGCAATTATACTTCAGAGCCTGGGGTGTTTCTGGTCTTACATCAGTACTGGGGCACAAAAAACAAAAAACAAAACGAAAACAAGCAAACAAAAACCTGTCCCAATATTGGGGAAAGTAAGTGAAAAGCATGCTTGCTGAAATATTATCTAAAAAAAACAATTCTGACAAGAGTATATGTTAATCCCCACTGTCAGACAAAGATTTATCAGTAATATTTTGCTGAGGCACAGCGATATTTCACCGGGCTGCTGCATCCAGTAAAAAGGGTGTATCGACGCCCCTGTTCATAACTATATTTAAACATTTAACTCAACTAAAGTAGGCCTACATATCTGACAGCTCATCATGACACAGATTTAGCTCTTAATAAACAAGCTTTTGTTGCTGCCTGAACTCTTTTCTTTTCCTTAAGTATAGTTTCTCAGTACTTCTTGCATTTTGCATGCACATCAAACTCCACATCGAATCAGCGAGTCTGACCTCTTGCTTCAAAATTGTATTTAACTGATGCTAGACAGTCAATAATAATTCATTCCATAACTGGGATTAATATTATAATTACATACACAAAGAATCTGAATAAAAACCAAAAAAAACAAAAACAAAGGTGACCTGTTAATTGACTATAGCTGTACTTTTGATCTGTGCTTTTTAACAAAGGACACTCCATAAACACTGCATCTGAACCGCTGTCTGCCAACCGTCTCTCTTATATCGCACAACAGACGCGTCGAGGTTTCGTGTGCCGTTGCACGCCCGACCCAAGCTCCACGTACCATTCTTTTCACTTTAACTACATGATAAACTTTTTTAGCCCTTAATGAAATCATAGAGCACAGCTGCAAGCAGGCAAATGAAAGCACACGGGCCACGCAGCATTAACATGCATTAGTCACTCCCCCACTCACTTAGCATGCAAATCTCTAAGCCTCGCTGCCTCGCACCTTCTGCCATGTATCCATTCACTGCATCATAATTAGACCCATCTTGCATAATTAATTAGGACTCCTGGAAAACCTTGCAACTTCAGCACAACACCCCTCCATCTCTGTCGTGTCGGATGGAAAAGTTTAATAATAACAACGGAAGCTTTGCACTGTTGCGATATTTAGATTGATTCGAATACGGTCATCATAGTGGACCAGTGATACATGTTTGGACTAGACTAGAAGTTGGTATCGTCACACTTTAGAGGTAAACTGTGGATGTTTAATGTATTTAACACTTGAATAGTAAGTACTATGCATTACTGGACAGTCGTTTGAGCACAGACAGAAAGAAAGGCTGAGAAAGAGACTGTTGATATGTTCAGAAGCATCACTCATCAGTATTTCCCCTTGTCCATCTCACCTCCCTCCCGCTCGTCTTAGAAAAACAAAACAGTGTCGTGACACAGAGGAGAGGGGGAGGAAAATTAGGAAACCAGATGTGCGGCATCGAAACTCTGACATGCTGAAAAGTTTCAGCGGCAATACATCAACGATCGTGCGCCACATGTGTGTGAGAACAGACGCTCGTCCACAGAGATTCAGCTCTATATCACAACAACAACACATTCAGCTCAAAACAACAACAGAAGTTGAACGTTTGGCTCATTAGAGATGAACTATCAGAACGACCTACAAACAGGATGTGCTGATGTTCGCGGTTCAGTACATCCACATACTCACTTTCTCTATTTCTAAGCAATCCAAGAAACAAACAAACAACAGAAAAGCGGGTTAAATCTGCCGCTGAATTGTGTGCTGTAGGTGAGGGTTGTGGGGGAGCGTCGGAGGGGTTTTGGGTAGCAGAGGTTAGCTAGGACTGGTCATAAATACTCTGGGCTCCCAGAATCCCTTGGCAGACTTTGGGGCCAGACTGGTCGAGGGGTTAACAGGGCACGTTCCCAACCTCTGACCCCACTAACAGGGCACACATAGCGGCTCTAAAAATCAATACCTCCATCGCCACATACCACACCGGGACCTTTCACACTTGCTTCCACAACTAAGAAAAATAAAAGCTACCAAGCAACATCTTGCTTCTGGACTCTTGCCTTTTCTGAAAAAGTTTTTTTTTTTTTTTTTTTTCACCATCTGCTCTGTCAACACTTGTGGGAGCTTCTATTTTATACTATTTAAAATTTGTAAAGTTTCTTTATTACATTTTTGATATACTTATTTTAAAAAATGCTGATGAAATAAATGCAGTCTTGATGATGCATATTTTCCCAGTTTTGTGTTGCAACTGAAGCAAGGAAATCTGACCTTTTATACAAGGGACAAATTTGCTTATTTGTTTAGTCACTTAGAAATTGCACAGACTCTATTTTGCTTTAATTTAACAAGTTTGTTCTTTGTTTTTCAGTCCTTATGGTCCTAAGCTGTGGAAACTCTTTTAGTGACCACCTACAAGCAGCTGACTAGCTTCGCCTAGTTATTTCTCATTTTCTTCACTAATGCATTTTCTTATTTCATATTTTGTTTCTGTGAATGCTTTCTGTTAAGCACTTTGTAAACACAGTAGTAAAAGGTGCTATTCATCTGTTTCAGGCACGTGACTTTTTGGCTCATCTTTCATATTTTATGACTGTCAACGGGCAAAGTAACAGCAGTGAATACAAAAACACATGAAGAAAGATACTCAGAAAAATGTTGATCATGGAATTTGATCCATGCAAAGTCCCAAAAACACACACTATAAAATACACTACCAGTCAAAAGATTTTTAATGTTTTTAAAGAAGTCTCTTCTGCTCACCAAACTTACATTTATTTGATTCAAAAAACAGAAAAAGCAGTAATGTTGTGAAATATTTTTTTAGTATTTAAAATAACTGCTTTATATTTAAATATGTTTTAAAATGTAATTTATTTCTGTGAACAAACCTGAATTTTCAGCATCATTACTCCAGTTTTCAGTGTCACATGATCCTTCAGAAATCATTCTAATATACTGATTTGCTGCTCAAGAAACATTTCTGATTATTATAATTAGTAGTAGTAGTAGTACTATTATCATCAGTATTTAAAACAGTTGAGTACATGTTTTTCAGGATTCTTTGATGAATAAAAAGATGCAAAGATCAGCATTTATCTGAGATAAAAAAAAACTTTTGTAACATTATACGCTAAACCATTAAAAAGCTTGGAGTCAGTATGATTTTTAATTATTATTATTTTAATAAAAATGTATACTTTTATTTAGCAAGGATGCTTTAATTGATCAAAAGTGATGAAGACATTTATAATGTTACAAAAGATTTCTATTTCAGACAAATGCTGTTCTTATGAACTTTAAAGAAACCTAAAAAAATGTACTCAGCTGTTTTCAACATAATAATAATAATAATAATAATAATAATAATAATAATAAATGTTTTTTGAGCAGCAAATCAGAATATTAGAATGATTTCTTAAGGATCATGTGACTGGCGTAATGATGCTAAAAATTCAGCTTTGAAATCACAGGAATAAATTACATTTTAAAATATATCGAAATAGAAAAGTTGTTTTAAATAGTTAAAATATTTCAAATTGTTACTGTTTTTGCTGTACTTTGGATCAAATAAATGCAGGCTTGGTGAGCAGAAAAGACTTCTTTAAAAAAAACATTAAAAATCTTACTGCTTACTTTTGACTGGTAGTATATCAGGGTTTTTTTTTTTGTTGTTGTTGTTGTTGTTTTTTTTTTTGATTTATTTACGTACCCTACCCTAAAGGTAACTTTATATATATGTTTAATGCACAAATTCATCAATAGTGCTCATATATACACAGACTGAAACAGATGGTACTTTTGGAACTGTATTAGTTTTAGTAGTTAAAAATAAATAAATAAATAAATAAAATAGACTAGAAAATAGTACTTTTAGTACTATTCTAAAATGGTACTTTTAGTCATTTTTTCACACATATTTATTACAATGCTTAGTGCTTCCTCTGAGTATGTCTGCTTAAGCGCAGATTTATTTAACCAATGCAGAAAATGAAAAATGAAATTTCTGCACAAGCCTTCATCTTTGTGGGGAAACAAAGGCAGGACAATCTGCATGAATACATGAGTGGCAGATAGGAGAAAAGAAGGAAAAGATGTCTGCTTAATTAGCCAGTAATGATAGGATCTGACAAACAACATCTGTTTCCAAATTGGGAATGTGTTTATGTGTGTGTGTGTGTGTGTGTGTGAGTTTGAGGGGGGTGTTTGAATGGAGGATGCCAGCACTCACTTTACTGAACGTCTCAGACAGAACAGCTTGATGCGAGTTTTGAGAAAAAAACAAAAAACAAAACGTGCAGTTTTTCCCCACAGATACTACAGAAAATACTTAATTAGCAGCCATGCCGCTATAAATGCCAGTCTGATGAAATTAGCCCTCCGCCTCATATGCTGTCATGTGTAGGGATACATACGTCTGTGTGTGTGTGTGTGTGTGTGTGTGTGTGTGTGTGAAGGCAGTGGTGCTTGACTGTCTTAAATTTCACTAATGAGTTAATGATGCCCCCTGGTGCTAGCCTGGCCCCTCTGTTTGTTTGTGTGTGTGTCTGCTTGCCAGCAATCTGGAGCAGATCCAGATCATCTCATCCTGCAAGCTACATTCTGTACACCTCAACGTCCCACTTTCCCACTCCTGTTTGTGCATCCTGCAGGATTTGGGATATATTCAGCAGGACAGATGCCCTGAATTAGTTGACATCATAAACGTGCATTTGTGAGAGATCAGACTCGTGTGTGTGTGTGTGTGTGTGTGATGACTCTGTCAGGACTCAGGTCAGGGTTGATAGGGCCATTGACAGCTTCCCAGCAGGCCTGCTGTGAGCCCTGTCAGTCTCTCTACTGTTTTCTTCCTCCCATTCTCCTCCAACACAGTTCCTCCCTCCCGCTCTCCCCACACTCCTGTCTGCATGTGTACACATTTGCTATGGATTAGCCACGGACATTATATTTTAGCACCATGGGCAGCACTGTTCCTCACAGCGGTGACAGAAATCGCCCTTCCAAATCCAATTGAATTTAAAGCAGATGGACTGCCATCAAAGGTTACGGACATTAAATCTCAAAGATGATCCGAATGCATGCAACCAGCGCTAAATTTCAAGTGTCATAGCAAATACTTATGCAATGTGATGTTTTAATTTTTTATTTGTTTTTATAAATGATGCTTTATCCTTTTTTGTTAAAAAATAATTTAAATAGTTTTGCTTCAGGCTGCAACAGAACAAAATGTAAAAAAGTATGTATACATTTTTTCCAGAAAGTTCTGTTGCTGATCTCACTGATATTGAAACAGCATGAGAAAATGAGTATGGCAGAAATCAACATGGCATTGCATCATAAACAATGCTGCACAATTCAGGTCATATGTGAAAAGAAATGCTTTTGTTGTTGTTGTTGTTGTTGTTGTTCTGCCATTCACTTGTCCTACAGCGGCTGCTGTTTTTTGGGTGTTGGTGTTGTGTTGCCGAACTAAATTTTTCCTTCAGGATCAGTTAATTGTCTTTCTATTGATCCAGTAGTTTTGCACTCCCCTGGGTTTGATTAGCAAAGTGAGAGGGGACAGATGGTGCCATTCCTATTACTCTGATTTTTTTTTCCCAAATCAAAGCACCTATTGCAGATAGAACTAAGGATGCAAATGAAATGCTATCTCAGACCAGCCTTTAAAACGACAGCCCCAAGTGTGTTAATGACTGATTTTTTTGCTGTTGTTGTTAGTTTCATTCAAAGGTAACATCAATACAGTATAAACATCAGCAGTCAGCATTAAAGTAGAGGACTGGTATTTATCACAGCATCCAAATTTTGTGGAGATGTTGCAGATTACTAAATTATTAGCTTAACTTTTTTCAGCAATCACCAAGACAGCTTTTAAAAACAGTTAAGACAAAAGAAAACCAACAAATAAATAAGCATACCAATCCATCAGCCTCATTCTACTGACAAGATTATATCATATTGATTATTTAAGTTTGTTTCCACAAAACCCGCCGTGGGATTGATCCCCTTTCAAGCCTCTCTTTCTTTTCAGCAGTTCTTTTTCAACCCCCACTGGTCGTACGCATCCATTTATTGAACCTGTGTGGTACTGACATGCTAAGCCTCAAGCTGTTAGCCTTACAGCTGTACATTTACCACAAAGGTTAAAAGAGAAGCTTGGCTCTACCAGAGCTTTCAGAAACATTTGCTATCTTTCTTTACCCATCAACCTATATGTAATTAGCGCTTCTACTCTGACAAACTTTTCCCAATCCAGTTTAGGCATGTTCTGCATCACACTAAAAACAACTGACACTTTAACACACACTCACATTTACTGAATGGTTACATTCCATAGACTTCTGTCAGATCATTTTATAAACTAAAACCCATATCTTAGCCCAGTCGTTTTTACAGTTAAAAAATTGGTTTAAATATTTCTTAAACCATCAGTACTGAAGTACACCAACGTATTCCAACCAAAACGTCCACTGCAATCCTTTAAAAATAGCAGCTTTCATCTACAGGATCAAAGTATGTGCTATTGATCAGTCATGGATCGTTGGATTGACTAAGTCGGTCTATCAATCAGTTTAATTCTGACACAAGCACATGATAAGACATGCAGCTCTATAAAGCAGCTAACATAAACGAAGGTTTCAAAAGTGCCAAAATTAGTATGTAATATAACATATGGTCAGGTAAAGATAAAAAGCCAGGCCGTAAACTCTGGCAGCGAGAAGAGCCGAGGGAAGACGTGGGGAGCATAATGTGACAAAAGCCTCCTTCAGGATCAGCTGAGAGCCATTCTCTCCCCTTCTGCTAATAACTGGATTAGTTGTGGAGGCAGAAAGGGGGTGGAGAGACAGACAGACAGAGCAGCAGGTCCAAACAAAACGGACACAGATTAAAAAAGGAGGGGGGTGTAGGTGCTTTGGGATCACAATTCCCACATGCGCTGGGGAGGGATCCTGATGAGGCTGACTAATTATATCAATATTAGGGGAATAGGTTGTAGGTGGCAAAGAAAAGGAAGAAGAACGAGCCAAAAATCTAAATAAGGTTGAATCTTGTATTGAAAATACTATTTTCTGCAATATCTTCTTGGAAAATATTCAAAATAAGCTTCGCTCGACAAATGGTATTTTGTAGCAAAGAGAAGATGGGGTGCAAATCCATCCACAGTTTGACTCTATCAATGGAATCTCCATATTTCACAATACACATGTTTTCTAAATGGTACACAATTCATCTTTTTGTCTCCCTGAAAATTCCAGGAAAATGTTTACTGTTGCCAAAACTGAGAAGTACAGTATCATAATGCACTACATGCACAAAAAAAAAAAATTAAGTTCAGTCAACTCAAATAAGTTTAGTCAACTTGAAATGTTAAGTTGTACTAAGTGATAACTTAGATATTTGAGTTGAATAAACTAAAAATTTGGTTTGGTAAACTTAAAAGCTGGGTTTGTTACCCAGCTGCCTTATAGATTTGAGTTGATTCAACTTAAAATTTTAAGTTGTCACTTAGTACAACTTAACATTTCAAGCTGATTAATCTGTTGTGAGTTGACTGAACTTAAAATTTTAAGGCAGCGGGTAACAAATTATTTTAAGGTGACTCAACAAATTGTTTTTTTACAGTGATAATAAGGCAATGTTTAATTTACAACTTAAATAAATATTTATTTAAGTTGTAACTTCATTTCATTGAAAATCTGGGTAAGTCTGGTCATGTTTGGAGAAGTAAAGACACAGAGAGAGCAAACCAGACAGAAGGAGAGAGAGAAAACTATAAAAACAGCTGTGGTGCTAAGGAATTCTGGGAAAATCTAAGAGACGATAGTCCATTTTTTTTTTTCCACTCTTGACTTGAGAAAGACAGAGCAGATCCTCAGAGACGCTTTATAAACAATGTTAGCTTGGACAGGATATCAAGCAAGATCTGAACATAAGGGAAACTATATCATCCATATCGTTGAAAGATAGCTCGGGGTGATCAGGTTGTGGGAGAAAGGATGATTCAGTACGCACAAGAGCGCTTGCATGGGGCGTTTAAGAGCTGTTTTATGTAGTGAATAGGAAAAGGAGGAAATAAGTAAGAAAATGATTCCTTTTCAGCAAGGAAGCAAAGAATAAAGGAGAGATGTGTTCATTCTCAAAACCCAAATAAGTAGCTCAAATAGTCCATGCAAGTGTAGCCAAACTACATTTATTTATTCCAAAGAGATTTTATTAGGCCTACTTTTAGTACGCTAAACCACGTACCCCCTAGTAAAAAAGTAATACATTTAAAATGCATTTATTTTATACTAAGTACAGTTCAAGTCTATTACTGACATATCGCTCGAGACTTACTGGTATATAAATTGCAATTAAACTTTATCTGGAGTACTACTTGTGCACAATGCACATTTCATAATATTATTAAAATATGTTTTAATTCCACTATTGATGAGGATTGTATGATCTTTGAATAATATCGGTCTTTAAATGCAAAGTATTTATAGAGTACCTTAAGTATACTTGCAGTAGTTCCACTTTAGCACAATCAAATATACGTAAGTATATGTTTAGTTGAACTTTCAGTTGAAGTACAACATTAGTTGTTCCAATTTAGCGGACTTTAAATATACCGGTTTAGCATACTAACAGCACAATTGCAGGGTATTTTTATTAAGTGCATAATATGTAAATGTATTTGTAGTATACTAAGCATGAAATAAACGTATTTTAAATACTTTTTTGTATATTTATTTTTGACTGGGGCCATCAGAACTTAAAACTCATTTAACTTGCATATACTGTGGACTGTGTGCACATATTAATCATTCCAACTTGGTTGGGGAAAAAAGACAAGATTGGCATTCAGACTTACCTGTCAATGATGACAGGGTCAGATGGTGTCTCGTTGCGATTGCCGCAGCTTTTTTTCTCACAGCAGCGACTACGTACGAAAAAGAGAAGATAATGAATGATTAAAACTTGCTCCGTACAATTAAGACTCAGAAAAGGCAGGCCAGCAATCTGTCACATTGATTGTGAACGATCAAGCTCAGTCGCTGTTTCTGAAGCAACACACACACACACACACAAACACACACCATCGGTGGACCTCCTGTCTGTTCACGGGCTCGTCCCCCCTCCCACGCTTGATCCCCCACCTCATGCACCACGCCACCAGCATAACAAAAGTGCCCCCCACCCCTGGCCATCTGCCTATATGCTTTCTCCTTTCCCCCGGCCCACAGCCCCCCCGTCAGACAGAGTCACTCCCCAGCTGTGTCGCCTGCCCTCTGCACCCCCTTCCCCATCAGCTCTGTTATTAACCAGCTGTGAGCGCCCACTCGGGCATCTGCTGGCTACACAATGGGGGCAGAGCCAATTCTGACTCCCCCTCTGCCCTCCCTAATGCTGTCCTCGAGCCTGAGGTCACCGCACACCCCCTGTCTCCTCTGTCTCCTGTGACACTTGCTGTTCCTCTTTCTCCTAGCCCAGCTACCATGTACTCCTTACAGACGTTGACTTGTGCTTATTCTGTACTGAAAACTTGCATTATCAATCATCTCGTTCATCGTCGTCTGTGAACACTCTTAATGAACACCGCTGCAGGCTTCGTTTGTGAAACTCAATCGATTGTATCTGCAATTAGGAATTTCGCGTGAAGGCGAAAGATTTCCCTACACAGATTTCTCTCATGTTCAAGCTGGTTGTGCAAATTTGTTGCGTTGACCAACAGAAAGCTGCCTGGTTTGAAAGTGACTTCAACATTACTGACAATAGATGGTTGAATCTTATTTTTTGTGAAAGTGAAAGCGACTCTAGAAATACATTTTTGGTTGTTCGAAGGTGGCTGGATGTACAGCATGCTTCCTAAAGATGTATTGCTTTTATGTAAACGCAAAACTCCTACTGCTGTTATTAACATGTTACCCAAGACAATATAGTGGGCATTTTTACTACATTTTAGTGGATTCATTTTGGGATGTTCTGAGCTAATGTCTTCTCAATGTTACTCAATAATGTGTAGATTTCCAAAATGTGTGTATCTTCCCTTAATTTTGAGAGGATGTGAGCTTGTCCTATGATAGGTAATCATTGTGAACATTACTCATCCTACAGAAGAACCAAGAACCTTTCAGAACACAGTTCCTAAAAGAACTTGCAGTGTGAAGAACACTATAAAAAACCTTCCATAAACATTCGTCATGGTTCTTCAATGGTTTTTCCAATGGTCCTTCATGGAACCACTGATGCCAATAAAGAGCCTTTATTTTTAAGAGTGTAGGTAGAACTGTGACGAAAAGTCATTGTAGAGCAAACTGAATCTGCTGAATGCCTTGATAAGTTGGTTATCTTGCAGATTTACAGATTTGATTGTGTTTTTCTCACCTGCACATGACCTCATGAGTTAGCAGAACACGACACATTTCTGGATTCTTGTTCTGTCCTTCATATGATATGGGCTGAACCATGCAAAACAGAATTTTCGAGAGGTCATCAACACATTATGGGGCAAAACTAAAGGCTGAAAGACTTTTAGCTCAGAAAAAGGTGATGGTGCTTTACCTGTTTAGTGACAGAATCAATGAGACGTGCATAAAGGTCTTGTTCTGTGCGAACACCTGCGAACAAAAACAACAAACAAACCTTGTTAATGTTGTACTCTTAGCAGTTTGTTAATATAAAAATGACTTAGATTTGGAACCATACTGCCATTGGATCAAATAGTAGGAGAGAGTAGAATCAGTTCTTTCATTAAAGAAAGCAAAAATAAGAATTTTAAATGGACATTTAACACATAATATGATCACCTAATTATTGCTTTTTGCTTTGCAAAAACTAAACGTTTAATGCTATATGTTCGAAAAAACAGAATCATATCTATGGATGTACATATTTATATATGTGAAGAAACTGATAAGCATACCATTACTATAGAGGAGCTGGAGTTTGTAGTGAGTTCCATTATTGGTCTTTTCTCCCGTCTGCTCCTTAGAAGAACAGCAAGGACAGACATGGGAAGAACAGAGAGTTCTAATTACACAAAGTTAACATTTAAACCAGCACACAGGAGTACAAACTACATAAGGTACTCCAGGTACTGAAATATGGGTTTTTTTAATGACATGGTGCATTTGCCACTCAGAAGCAAGTGGTGTTACTGTCAAAGATTTCATTTGCATCTCATCTGCTCAGTTTAAACATCAGATTGATCAGGGATGCATCAGAAGGAGGGAGACAGATGCAGGTAACTGTTTACATTACAGCATGCCATGTGATACCGTGAGGCCTTACCATGATAGAGACTGACACTGAAGAGATTAGAAACATTACAAACATTAATTTTACCATTTGCTTGTTAAAACACTACTAAAGTGAATATAATAGGTACTTTTTTAGAGTTCGAAAGCCTCCATTAGGTCAGGACAGCACAGAGAAGGAATGAAAAATAGACATATATAGACAGACATATACAGACAGGAGTTGGCTGGAGGAAGTTAATGTTGTCAAGGATGCATCAGAGTACAAGAATAGCTTCTCTAATGTTCCTGCATTTCAAATATTCCTTATATTCTGTATGTTT
Source organism: Labeo calbasu (assembly GCA_019740295.1). NCBI lineage: Eukaryota > Metazoa > Chordata > Actinopteri > Cypriniformes > Cyprinidae > Labeo > Labeo calbasu. The sequence continues at coordinate 12,475 of JAHKKF010520494.1, read as the reverse complement.
CATAAGGTTTGTTTTCTCTCCCCAAGGTCAAACTGTAGGAGACATCATCACGTGAAACACGCTGGAATATACCTTGTCCTGCTCCACAAAGTCAACAAACGCTGTCCTCTCCACTTCCACAGGCTGCCCATTGCGGTCGTAGAGTGCCAGAACAAAATGGAAGAAGTTGGACTTTCTGAGATTGGAGGGAGGCTGCTTTTCAAAGTGAGCACGGGATAAGGCCACTCCACTGTGGATGCAGGGGTTTGGAGAACAAAAACAGTTTGTTTATTCATTTCACAAATTCATAGAGCTGACCACATACTGATGTAACACCATCCACTATAGTCATCATAAGTTCAGTACAATTCATAATATGGAAAAATACTTCCACATTTGAAATGAGTCTTAATAACCTAGACTTGCTAAAAACAATAACTATTTTAAGCCTAAAGCCTTTTTGTGAGCACATTGTAGTCACATTGTAGAAATAATTTAGCAATTGTTTTGTTGAGATTTTATTAGTTACTCTCACCAAATTCGTCAAATTTGTATAATTTGTAATATGATATATATCACATATATAATGTTTTTTTTTCGTATAATAACTTATTGTTAGAAAGCAAAATGTGCACTTTTTTAACCACTCAGATTTAGTCAACAAATAAGCTTTTCCATATTGCAACTGTTCTAATAATATACCATCTGGTGAAATAATGAAAAGTGACATACCACAAAATTCGTCACAAGCCTGAAAAAGCTACAATAACAATATACACTGGAGTTCAGAAAACAAATTGTCAGCTAATTAAGAATTTTTCACATAGATTTAGATCTAATAACAAACCGCTGTCTGTGGCTGCGTTTCCCAAATGCACCAGTGGTCTCTCTACTTTTATTTTGGAGAAACGCAGCTCTGGGCTGTTAACATCGATTCATTTAGGCTACAGAATTATGAAATCATAAATGAAAAAAAAAAAACTTACACGTTTAGTGCCAAGCAGTAGATTTGTTTGTTTTCGTTGATATTAAGATACTTCATAAGGTTATCAGAATTGTTAGGCTACTGCAGTCTACTTTTAACGATTTTATTTTGAATTCCCAAGATTAAGATTATTCACTTGTGTATAGGATATCAATTGTCCGATACTTAATTAAACAGATGCTTAAAGAATATTATGCTGCTCTTTATATGAGCAAGAAATAAAATGGCAAGAAGAACGCCACAAACAATCGCTGTTCAAGTGACGTGCTCAAGCGTTTTAAGTAATATCATCATGACACAATACGGGTTTCATTGTATTGTTTTGTTTGCCTCTTTCATTCGACTCGTGACTCTGTCACCTCAAGCTATTGAGAGCACAAGAGCACTGAAGGCTGAGCTCTGAAACGACTAATCACCGGTGTCATTTTACGTTCACCGCCACAGAAGAGCCTGACCTGTTGCTAGTTATTTTTGCAATATTTTAGACAACAAAGGGTACCCTTAAAGTTAACTACTAACAGATAGCAACTAAATGCTACTACGACTAATAAAAATATTAATTATATAAAACATTACGCACGTGTTAAATTTAGTGGATAAATATTTTGACAACTCATACAATCGTTATCGCTACTTATTTTAATCCTAAACGAATGCTCTGTTCTTTTGGATGGTAAATAAATAGTTTGCTGTTTCGGCTACATTCAGAGGACTGGGCAGTTTATAAATAAATATTTCCAGTCTTTTTTACATGTGAAGGCTTCGGCTAATTAAAAGAATTAGGTGTGCATCAATGCAGGAATATCCTACCTCTGTGCCGCTATGTTTGCATCAATAACGCCGACATTCCGCACCCAGGAACGAACAGGATCCATTTCTTCTTCAAAAGTTCCCACTTTCAACCCAGTGATGTTTCCTGCCGGGTGATCTTGACTCCCAAACATTTACAGCAAAATTGGAATGACGTCTTGCGCAAAAGCACTAGCCTACAGCAAACAGTCAAAATATTCTGGAAATTCTGCTTATCACTCAATAGATCGTTTTTCCCAATTTTTAAAATATCGAGATTCTCCGAAATAGCCCGTGAGTCACTCCGTCCTTCTTTTTATACGTTTTTTGGAAACTTGCTGTCTTGGCGTAGATTCGTGCTTCTTCGAGACCCATTCAAACTGTACGCTCGTAGTCCGCTCGCCGCTCACCTGTTCTACTGGAGCAACATTCACTTCCCAAACAACGTCTGCAGATAAACTGTTTCAATTAAAGTCGCTCAGGATAGGAATTAAAAGATCCACAAGATGCTCTGAAGAGGTTATGTGCGCTGCCGATTACCCTGTAACTGCTGAGGATGGATGTCGGACCCGTTTAAAACCATGAGAACGTGATGATGCTGCGAGAGTCTGTTGGGACCCACAGCATGAATGGGCTGCACCGCCGGAGCTCCAAAAAGAGGAGGGGCGAATCCGTATTTGGAATACTGAAAAGTCCTCTTTTCTGACGTTCTTAGTGACTGACTGTTTGTTGGAATATATTAAAAGAACATCGCTTAGCAAATAGAATTTTTCATTTTTTTATTTATTTATTAATTTGTTCAGTTCAATTTTCAATATCTTAATTTAACGTGCCCTATTTAAAGCGCACCAATTGCCAAAACACTACAAACAGGACACATCTTTGGAAATTAAATTAGAAATAAGAGTAAAGAAATCTAGCCTAATTGTTGGAGTCAGTTGACTACATATGATTTATTGTGTTTATTTGTTGGGGTTACGATTATTTTTCTAAATTATTTAGAACATTCATCTAAATAAAAAATGTAAGTAAATGCATCCATTACAAGGAAAAACGAATAGCAAATGAGTTTGAACGACTGACATCTGCGGGTAGAAAGCAGCAGACGGTCAAAACAATGAGATTTTTCTAAACTTTTTTTAGACCATTTCCTCTCTGTAAGAAGAAGCTTTTCCATCTTTTCTTGCTACTGGATGGGGTTATTGTCTGTGCGTGGGGCTCAAATAACTAAACAATGAATGTGAGCCCCCCCACCAAACACACACCACCACCACCCGGCTTATACCAACCATCTGCCAGCGCGCCTCGGAGTCAGCTGTTCACCCTATTATGTGACCTGTTGCGGAATCCATGCACACTCGCAACGCAGGCTACTCACTCTTTTCTAAATCGCTAGCCACACTACCACTGCAAATTTGTATTTCATATTAAAAAAATAGTAATCGATGATAAATATTTCTTACTCTGATTTTTTCGGAAAGCTGCCGCACACGCGTGAATGTGATCAACCCGGTCTCATGAGTACATATTTTTTTCACGTGATTCCTAAAATGTTGTACGATTTGTTTCATAAAAAGTAAATATGTGGCTCGTCCCTAACCCAAGCCCACGCCTCAACGGAAAACGGACTTGATGAAGTGTTTTGCGTGAAAACGCACATCCATTCAATTGTCAGTATTTCTTAAACTCCATTCATTACCTTGGCGTATACGTTAAACACAGCCTACTAAGAGAGCATTTTTTGGGTGATATATTTCCTACTAAGCTTGAAAAAACGTAATCTCATTTTCCACTTCGTTGTAATTTATTATTGCTTATTACTTTATCATTATATACTTATATTCAAATTTCCAGAGAGAGGCTACAGTAAAGTTTTCCAGCAGGTGCTATTAACTGAGCGTTATATGTGCAAGAACGGCATAATTTGTAGAGCTCTCTGCAGTTAGTTCTATTACATGTATTATTTATTTGAAACTTGTTTTAAGACCAATAAATACTCCGATGATTTATAGGCCAAGGTCTTTGTAATGTGGCGTCATTTTCTGAGAGGAATAACAGAGAAACGTGCAGCCTACGCCCCTGACCTACAGGAGAATGCGACTAGATTCATTAAAATAAATAACATTTTAACGTGTCTACGCTTGTGTATAAATAATGTACCAATAATTTATTATTGTAATGGTTTGTATGTTAATGTTTTTCCAAGCACGCACATTTTTAACGAGGCTGTCAAATTTCCTGTCTATTTCCTAAGAGAATTTTTCTGCAGTTAAGCTAAGGTGGTGCTATTTGTTAGCAAATGTCATGTCTTGAGGGGAGCAACAACAGAATGACTCCAAGCTGCAGTAAGGTATTTAATACAAAACAAAAAAAACAAACAAACAAACAAAAAAAAAAAAAAAAAAAACAAGCATTTAATACCAGGAAACAAGCAGCAAAGTTTTATTATTCAGAACCCATTCAGAAATGTTTTTCTTGATTCAAAAGGCTTGCTACTTGCATGGGTTGAACTATTTTTATTTCAACGAACTAACTTAATCTAAATATTTAGCAAAATATCTCACGTTTCCAAACAGCTACAGCTTTATAATTTTACATGTCATTAGATATTGTCAGTTTCATTTTTCATTAGCATTTAATGGGCAACTTATATCTTTTAAAATCGGAATACTCATTTACACGCACATTTTCTTAAACCTCTCCAAAGCTCTAAACACATCAGCACCATGCACTCAATCAGCAGGGTAAGTTTTCCGGCTCTTATGTATTTTTCACATGCACTTAATGTTCATCTGTGCAGCGCTTTTTACAATAGCCTACACACAGTTATAAATGAGCTCTACAGAAATGCACAACCTTAATGTTTTGTTATATAGTCCAACAGGGCGACAGGACAGACATTTGGCAACGCTATAAACGAACAAACAGTTAAGATTTGATATTATATATCGCTATAGGATGTATATACATAACCTATACATGTAAAGCAGTTTTTAAATATAAGTTAGTAGTTAATCGTGGGATCATATTGAGGATCATGATATCTGTACGAATTTTGCTGCAGATTCGTAACATTCAGATGAACTGACAAGCCTAATTTAGATATTGTTGCCATGATTAAAATGACGCATATTGACTAGCCCTGAAAATTTAATCGAGAGAAAATCTGAAAGTCACATAACAGCCTATTTATACTTTAATAAATAATAGCCTATCTTTAGTCCCCTATAGTGTAAAAAACAAGAAAAACTCCATTTGACGTTGGGGGAAACCGGCTGGGCCAGGTCTCCTTTGGATACAGAGTTCAAATGTAAGTAAGTAAATAAATAAATATTTTGGTAGGCTATTCATATGGGTTAACATACATCGGTAATTTGAGCCCTTTCGGATGACTCGTTTCTCGGGCGCCATAGAGGGTTTGTTAAAGAGGTATTATTGTTTATTGCTTATAAATTATATTTCGTTAGAGAAGTACCTATGAAGCCCTTTTGTCCACAATGTGTACTTAAGTTGAAGTATTAAACTTAGCAGATAAATTACACCATATGACTCACAGTGCCAGATCTGTCACTGGTGCCCCTTCAAAAATGACGCCCCTGGCTGCGTAACTGCCCTTGTTAAACAGCCTCCTGCCTCCACTCACTCTTACTAGTCTACATCTCCTCCAGCAGCCTGCGATCGGTGATCGAGCGGCGCCTCGTGGCACCATCGCAGAGGCACAAAATCACAGCCGAATCCCCCATTTAAGAAACTGCTGAAAACTCCCGTGATCACGTAACTGGATCCCGCTCACTCTTTAAAAATCTCCTTTGCTTTTACTATATCTTAATTTCAGGTCCATCCACACATGCAAGTCAAATGTTCAATCCCAAATGGTTTGACAGTGGGCAGAATATCAGAGACAATTTTCTTGCACCCCACCTGCTGGTCATGTGTAGAGCCTATGTGTAAGCATCTTTCAGCATGAGAAACTTGAGACATGAGCCTGTCTGGCTAAAGGACTAAGAACAGTAGACACATGAATTGACAGGGATAACACACAAACATTGTTACGTTCATATTGTCAGCATTAAGTGTTTTCTTGCATTCATTTAATATATGCAGTTTAGAAAATTATTCACATAACTGTGAAATTGTTGATTTACACCAAATTGTGATGCTCTTTATTTATTTTTCATGCACTGTTGACTACAAAAATAATTCAACTAAGAGTGATGCCATTACATTAAGTTGCCACTAGATGGCACGCAAGTTTCTTGGTTGTAGTTAATCAAGGTTCCCACACCTTGATTGACTTCAAATTCAAGGACCTTTCAAGGACTTTCCAGGTCCAGTACCCTCAAATTCAAGGACTTAATGTGGGGACACATTTCAAGTGAGAGCAACGTTACATTGTGTTACCTTGTAAGATACATTGTTACAGTTTTATGTGTCAAACACAACTATGCAAAAAAAAAAAAACTTTTTTTTTTTTGCATTTATTTTTGGCCATATGACAGAGATCTGATATTCTGTTTGTCGTATTTCTGTTTTACATAAACATATTTGGTACATCCTATACTGTTTCTTAAAATGATCTAATATTAACTTTTTCGTGGATTTAATTGAAAAGAGCTTAGGCTCATGTAACGTTAAGTTAATGTAATGTGTAAACGCATGCAATTAATGTAAATCAAGCAAGCTAGTAAGCATAGGCCACAAAGTGTTGGCGAAATAACACATCAGCAGACCGGAGGGAATAATATTTCTTTCAAGGGCCTGTATCTATGTATACTTATTTCCAAAAACTTTCCAGGGCCTTGATGTTTTTTGTTTTTTTTCTCAGATTCACAAACTTTTAAGGATTTCAAGGACCCATGGGAGCCCTGGTTAATTGTGATGTAAGAGAAGCGACGTGCTGAACATGTATATTGTGATGTGGGTCCCTTAATTCCAAACACGATCTAAATTTCTATTTTCCAGATACAAAATACTAATTTATTTTTACACATTTAAATTGGGGTATAGCTATTCTGTTTTGTGTGTGTGTGTGTGCCTTTATTCTCTGTATTATATAGAAGTTTTCCATATGTGTCAATATTAGAATTTCCAGCTGACACTTTTCTAATAAAGAGGAGCATTTTCTGCTTCTACATTACTTTTAATTTTATTTCTATGTTCAATGGCACCAGCACAATAGCATTAATTTTAGCTTATATTGTAACAGGTGTATTTTTAACCTGTCAAAAACACCTTATTATATGTATTTATTTTGACTAAGTTTTAGCACATAACACTGAAGCAATTAAATATTCAACCCTGGAATCAGTTTGGATGGCCTTTCTTTGTTGTGTTTCATGTTTTAGTCCAGGTGAAATTTAATTTAATATACATGTACCAGCAGCAACAGTATCATTAAAAATGTTGTGAGATTAATGTTTTATGCATTTTGAATATAATAAAAATGAAATGAAATTAGTTATATATGAAACTAAAACCACCAGTAGGGGGCGACAAGTCTTAATAAGTGAATCACAGAATCATCAAACCGGCTGATTCATTCTCACAGCAAGTTACCACTGTCTTATTATGAACGTGTCATTGAAACACCTGATTTATTCAAAAAAGCAGAACTGTTTAAGAAACACCACTCTGTGTTGTTCGGTGAAATAGAGCAAATACAGTCAACATTGTTGTCTAAATATTGCCAATTAGTATAATAAACTTATTGTAAAATAAATATTTTGTTATTTCATAATATTTTTAATAATTTATTATAATAATAATTGTGTTTTATTACAATTACAAATTGTGATTTGTTATAAAATAAATATCACATTTGCAGTCATGAGGATAGTCTGGAAAATAGCACTCTGAAATTTGTAATGGTTTTACCGGATATAATGGGAATTGTATTGGTTTTAATGGAAATTGTAATAGACCCTGTTGGTCTCTACTGGTAATTAGTCGCATTCTATTGGTGGTTTGATAAAACCACTAAATCCAAAATAACATGTAACAAAACACACTACAGGAAAACATGTTTAATGGTTAAAAGTTGATGTTGTTTTTTGTTTGTTTGTTTTTTGTTTTTCAACTTACGCCATTAGAATTTCTCTGATGGTTTTCTACTGTTTTAGTTTTTTTTTTTTTTTCAGCAGGGGTGTAATATTGCCTAGATGTTATATATTCTAAACACAAAAAGCTTACACAGGGACAGTTCATACGTTTAATTTTGGTTGCATTTTTATTCATTTTAGTGGCATTTCCGACCTTCAACAACGCTATCGCCAACGACTAGTTTGCTTGTTGTTTAGCTTAAATCAGGCTAAATCAGAATAGCTGTGCTGAGGTGTTTTAACAGTGGTTTCATTTTACAGAGGTGAGACATTGAAGTTTAGGGCAAAAAAGATAATTACCTGTCTGTCACCAATGAAGGCAGGTCAGGGAGAGATGTAGACACTTTCCGCAAAAAGCTCGATGTGCTCGGCTTGTGTGGCCCATGAATTATGTAATATTGACAGCCAGCGGTTGAAATGGGTACTGCAGTCGAAATTCTAAATATTGGAGAGAATTTTGTCTCCCGCCCCTCCTCCTCAGACTGGACGCTCATGCGGGTTGCCAAATTGAGGACATCGACAGGAACGAGTGCAACTGACAGTGGAAGTCTTAACTTGTAAATTGCTGAGTTTATCTTCATTTTAATATGCCTCTTGTCACAGAGCTTTTTAGATGGATGCAGGAGCTCTTTTGGTCGGGTATAATCTGCGATCTCTGACCCAATTCGTTTGCTGGCTTCCATGGATGCAATACGCTGTGTTTTCCGCCGACTGGCAACCCGGGGTGTCGAAATACTATTGGGTAAACAGGTAGTGGGCGGAGTCACACAGACAGACCAAAACAAAAACAGACATTCTGACAAGGAGGGCACATTAGTGATGGGAAGTTCGGATCATTTTACCGACTCGGACCTTTGAGTCTCGTTCAGCAAAATGGAGGAATTTTTTTTCGAGTCATTTCGTTCATTTTAGCAAAATATAATTTAAATGTTGTTACCTCCCTAACACATCCACTGCTTACACAAACGTTGATCACACTTCAGACAAAACAAAACTATAATGCTATAAGAAACAGAAAAGATTAATTCATTGTTTACCTGGGTCTTTAGTCTATGATTACTCACTACTCATTACCTCACCTCTTATCTGACAATTTTTCGGGTTTGAGTAGTTCGTTCATCATTGCGCATGCGCGACTGAACGAATCACTCCACAATACGACTCGTTCGTCCCGAGTCACATTAAAGATTCGTTCAAAATGAACGAATCGTTCAAGAACGACCCATCACTAGCGCACATTTCAAAGTAGAACAATGGGCTGTAGAGGTGTTTTTCGAAGAAAACAAAATGCGAACGTAGCATGTTTCCTTATTATCTGCAAACATATTATGGTATATGCTTCAGTACAGTGGAAAACAAATGCATACAGCATGTTCAAATGCAGTTGTCAGGCACACACATTAAATAAAAACTAAAATAACTCAGAAATCAGATAAACCTCACCTGAATTGCACATAATGAGCGACATCAGGCCAGGTGTGTAATATGAAATTGAGCTGTTACTATAAGCATAACAGCTAAAAGGTCGGCTGCACTGCCACCTTGTGCTGTAATGGAAAAATGATCTGGAGGGTGTATTCCGGATCACCTAACATCGTATACCGATCAACCTGTCTGTGATTATTATTATTATAGTTCCTGTTTTGATTCTAACAAAATAAGCACATATCCCTTCAATATCTTCCCCTGGATTAAAGGATGTAGCTGCATCAGGAACACACACATACAAGCTGACACACAAAACAGAGTATGACTGTAGATTTGACACTAGGATTATGAGAATTTATTATATTTTATTTGAAGATTATTTTGCGGTGGAGATGATTATGATACATAGAGATCAGTGTCCAGTAGGTCAGTGCAAACCTGGGAGGTCTCTGCTATTTTCCCCATAATTACTTCGATAGTAATATAGCCTACTGTTTGGATCTTCAAATCCAAATGTAATCTAAGACCCATAAGCTGATAAAACATGAGCCCCGAGGTTTGTAATTTTTATCTTTCGTTTATTCTTTTGTTTTTCCATTTATTGTTTATTCCCAGGTTTTGTTTTTGTTCTGGTGAGGTAGAATTTAGATTTCATTTCTTTATCCCGCTACTGCAACACATTTAACATCACATGTGATTGTCTTATATGCAGGATTATATTAAAAAAAATGTTTTTGATGTTATGAATTAAAGATTAGTCTAAACTGATTTGTGTATTAGTTAATAGTTGTTTTGCAAACAAAGATCCTTTCTTATGAAAAAAAATAGTATTGTAAGACACAGAAGATTTTTTTTTACGACAAAGATATCTTTAATTAGTTAAGGTGAATGTAAATAAATAGATTAACAAGTGATTAATTTACATAAATATCAATGCACTCCATGTGAACTTCTTAATAAAAAGAAAATACAAAGGAAGCTTTTCCCATCACACCCACAGAAAGACAAACTGTTCAGAACCAAAATGATTGTATTATTTCAAAAACTAATTGATAGGAAATACCTAAACTACCGCTTGACATTTGCATTCATTAAAACATCAAAAAAGAGGGGGGAAACATGTTTCATTAACACATATTAACTACCGTAATGACACGTAAGTCAGTTCACCAAACAGAATATTTTACAATAGTGTTCATGTAACAATAAATAAAATATATTAACTAGAGTACTAGCAGTCCTCCAGATTGGTGACTACAGCTGCTTTATATATGAGGTCGGAGATATCTGCCAGTGAGGTCTGAGGGTAGTGTGTCAGAGCCTGTCTTTGCAGAGCTTCCTCCAAACTGGTTTGATGTGTAGGAATCACTTGATCCATAGACACTGAAGAATAAATGGCCTGACTGGCAGCACAGTAAGATTTCAACTGATGTCCTGGAAAACCTTCGGGGTGAGCTGAGAAACAGTTAATCTGCCAGTGAGTGCTTGACTGGTTTTGGAACGAATATTGAGCCAACCTGTCAGACGGGCAGCTGGAGAAAGACGAGGCTCCAGGTGTTTCCGAGTGTCTGCTCGCCCATTGCAGCTCTGGAGAAATGGCTGCTGGAGGATGTGGAAGATTCTGAGACCAGGGGCTGAGAGCTTGTCTTAGGCTTTGCTGATGGTGGCGCAGGCCTCTGTCTCTTTGTTCTGGAGCCCCAGAACTTTGTTCTGGGTTTGAATCAAAACTGGCCGGTGGAAAGATCACTGCAGGTCCAGAGTTAGAGCTCAGCTCCCTGCCTGGACTCCTCCTAACTGGTGTGGTCAGCTTCTTGCTTTTCATACTGCGAGCTCGTCTGTTTTGGAACCACACCTGCAAAGAAATATTAAGATGAAAAATCGAGACAAATTAACATAATAATAATGCACAGTGATTACTTGTTATATTACCTGAATTTTGCTTTCCGGAAGCAGTGTGAGTGCAGCCAGTCGTTCGCGCAGAGTGATGTCCGGATACGGCGTGATCATGAAAGCACGCTCCAGTTCTGACAGCTGAGCGCGGCTAAAAATCGTCCTCTTCCTTTTCCTTTGCCCCTCCGGATGGTAAGTTCTTTCGAGTTCAGGAGAAGACAGCGCATGCTTGCTTGTTACATCTAAAGATCAAAGTCGTTTATTTAGCACGGTGTTGTGAGGAAAAAACAAACAGTGTCGTCTCGATTGGTCCTAGAGTTCTTACACTCTTAAAAATAAAGGTTCTTTATTGGCATCAGTGGTTCTGTGAAGAACCTTGAACGTCCATGGAACCTTTAAAATGCACAAAAGGTACTTTAGATTTGTAAAATGTTCTCCAAAATGGTTCTTTTAGGAAAGGTTGTTTAGGGAACCAAAAATGGTTCTTATATGTCATCACTACAAAAACACCCCTTTGGAACCTTTGTTTTTAAGAGTGTATAAAGAATGTTTTTTAGAATTGTTTTTTAAATGATAAAAAATGTTTTGTTTTTTTTAAATAAATAAATAAATAATAAGAAGAAAGAATAACAAGAAGAATGAGTATTTCATTATCTAAAGTATAGCCTATATCGAGCCAACATATTTAGCTAATGTTTTCAAACTACGAAAACACATGCTCACCTGTCAACTGAACCATGTTTGCGTTAAAAATAAAATCTCTTTCTGTCTCCACGCTTATTTTTTTAACCAAATCGAACGACTGGTCAAAAAACAACGCCATAGTCCTTAATTTGCGCAGCAGAAGTTCAGTCTCTCGGAGGTTCCAGTCCTGCCCAAACGCGATGATGAAATGTTTCGGAGCGCATTTAAACCCACCTACTTTATACTCGCCCCTTTTCACACCCACACGCTCTTATCGCCCTTCAAGGTGTCGTCGTTGGCGCAGCGACAGCCTAAATCAGAGAAGAATAAAAAAGCCTTCGACTTTGATCGCCCCCACCTCTGCTAGCATGTCTGGCAGCTTGTGCCCATCTCCTGTAGCTGCCGCGTCGACAGGAAAGCAGAGATTCAGATTGTGTCTGATGGGCGTCCTGCAGCTGTCTATCACAGATCTTTTATCAGGCAAATAACCACACACTTCATCTGCCTGCTTCTGTCCCTCGTGAAAGGCTGTCGAAGATTTTTTTGGCACTGAAAATGTTGGAGGTGTTCGATCAAGTTGTTTCCACAACAAAATATTATATATAAAAATTATGAATATAGC